>CAUYLG010042851.1:0-44743 GCA_963573385.1 Cacajao melanocephalus
CAGTAGAACAAGAATCCTGTTCTCTCTCCCTCTTTTTCTTCCTCTTTCTTTCTCTCGTACATTCTTTTTTTTTTCTTTCTTTCACTCTCACTTTCTTTCCTCTCTTTTCCTTTCTTTCAAAAAATAAAATTAAAAAAAAAAATTAAAAAAAAAAAAGTGTTCCTGAGTTATAATGTTGAGTGGATCACTTAAGACGTAGTATACTATAAAAAAAAAATAAGAGAGTTTCAAGTATTGTTCTATACTATTTGGGGAAATTTGCTTAAAATATTATTAGAGTAACTGCTTAATCAAAATATTTATCCACTTTGATCTGAGGCTGTCTCCATAATCCAAAAGATTTGAGAATTCGAATTAAGTTTGGTAATTATTAGTTTAATTTATATAGCAATCAAAATTTATGACTCAAAATCTTAGACTAATTTTTACTACATTAATCACATAAAGATAACAAAGAACAGGTCTACTCATATTACTTTGGGAAACACAATTTTATTCTAATATGTGTTCTTGACCTATCCTTTTTATGTAAATAATATAAATAAATCAGATTTTTATTGATGTTCTGTGAACACTTTCTCAGTTTTTTTTAGTTTTTATCTACTTACATGGTACAATAATATCTGTTAGCATTGATCTAGGTGAGACTTTTTTAATGAAGCTCTCTACCATCTGATAGACAAGCATTCAATAACGTCATCAGAGCTACAAGAACTTTTAAATTGAAAGAAATAAACTTTATCCTAATTCTCCATTTATAATAAACTTTAGGTGGTTAGCTTCTTTCATAGTCTGACATTACTGCACATTACAGGATGATGGAAATGGCTGTTTTGCTTTAAAAATATCCCCTTATCTAAGCTGAGCATTACTTTGTTACACTTACTGAGGATCTCTGTTTAACTATACTTTTTTATTTAGTCTTCTCTGATAGCCTAAAGGCACTATAGGAAATAATTTCAGTCACTGTTTCTTGTATCTTTTTTTCCTTTTTTGGTTATAGTTACTTGAGAAAAATCCCAATGAGCAATTTTATAAAATAAAGAAAAGAAATATTTAATGATACTGTTCTTAGGAGAAGACGAAATGGAAGTATACATTTTCACACACGGTGAGGTAGGGTTATGGAGGAGACACGGAGCTCCTTCATTATCCAGAGACACTTTCTCACAGTCCTTAGAGAGCAAGCATTGTGTCCAAGCCAAACTAACTCCTGGCATCAGGAGTTAGTATTTTAGGTACTCTGAAAATACATATTGAAAAAATGACAATCATTCTAAAAGACAAGGAAAGGATAATAGAAAATATGTTTTCTATCTATTAACTTCTTTATTTTTAGAGATCAGATCTACTATGGCCAGGTGTGCAAAATAAGTACGTATTCAAGGCAACTGGGATGTCAAGCTGGAGACTGAGAATCATGCCCAATAAACTAAGTAGTTTGCATTTGCAGTTAGTTTTTTAATGTGTATTTCAACACCTAAGACCTCAGAAAATATTCCATTCTATTAGCTGTTTGGCTAGATAATCATTTACCTACTCCACAAGCAATTATTAAGTACATTTTCAGTAGGGAGAGATACAATTTAGAACAGAAAAGAATATGCAAATAAATAATCATAGCAATGTGATATAATCCATATATTAACTTTATGGGAATGCAGAAGTCCTTACATTTCAAGGAAATGGTTGCTTTTGACCTGCATCTTTAGACATAAGTAAAATTTCCCTGGAAAGAAAGAGAATGGAAAAAGAGAGAATAGAAAGAAGAGAGAGAACATTCCAGGCAGAGCAAACAAAATCTATAGAGGCATAGAGAAAATAAGACAATATGGCAGAAGCTTCCTGCAAGAAGTTTGGTGTCTGCAGTTACTAGAGCAAAAGGGGCATCCCAGGCAGTGGCATGATCTCACTGCAACAGTAAATTTGGAGAGAAGAAAGCAGAAGGGATATTCTAATCTAGTTCATTTTTCTACCTGAAATATAATGGAAACCACTGCTGAGGGAAAACAAGTGAAATCAAGAAAGTTGGAAATGGGGCTAACGTTATTTTGGAAGAAAAGTCTTCAGGGCTATTAATTATACTGTAAAATTTACCCAAAGCCTCTAGTATGGTATACTCCCTACAGATTAAGGGAGGCAAGCTCTGGTTCATGGCATTAACATGCTGCAGAGAAAGAGCAGAGCCCAAGTACGCTAAGAATGTTGGGTTCTCTCCTTCCTTGCCATTCTCTCAGATGACGAGGAAGTGGAGAGAATGAAATTCCATCCATTTCACTATAGCTTGAAGATGAAAAAAGAAGAAATTACTCTCAGGATATTTTGTGAAGACAATCAAGTCATCACCCATACCATATCCAGGTAAATTAGGTCTTCCATACCCCAGCATAAAGAGGTTACTCTGATAATCAATCAGAGTAAATAGGCTATACTCAGAGCCACCCAAGCTTGAGTAAGGTAAAAAGAAATGGCATGAACATTTTACAAACATATTACAGCAAATAAATAAATAAATGCAATGGCCAGAAAAAGAAAAATATAGCTCAAAGAATAGAAAGAAAACAGTACAGTTAGTTGCTTTATAACACAGAACAACTTAATATCAACTCAGAAAAAAAAGAGCCCAAAGAACAGCTAATAAATAAAATGAGATTAAATTTGAAACCAGAAACAGTATAGATACTGGTGAAAATTGTATTAGTTAACATAGAAAAAAGCATAAGACATCACAGTAAATTCTAATAGAAAAAAAGATTACAGATATTAGGCAAAAGCCAATATAAATGGTAAACATAAATCACTTAACACAAGGATAATGTGTTAGAATGGAATCTAACAAATAAAACAGAAGATTCACCAAAGATACAAGAAAATTTCCCAAAAATGAAGAAACAACTGTGTCTTCAGATTTAAAAGAATATACTGCATTCCAGGAAGAAACAAAACAGTCAACTCTAAGACAACTCCAATTAAGTTGTGAAATTAAAAAAAAAAAAATCTTCCAGCATCAGGTAAATAAAATGTGTGGTAGGAGAGGGTGCAATCATCTTCACACACACACACACACACACACACACACACACACACAAATCAGGTTGCTGCTGTAACATTAAATCATAGAGATAAGGAAGCACTATGTACAAATTCAGTAAAAAAGTATAACCCAAAAATGTAACACAAGTAATACAGTAGCTATGAGCATGTCTTTAAAAGTTTACATGGTGAAATCCAGTTAATTAGGACATAAACAGAAATAAAGACTTTCACAGTAAAGAAACCCTAATAAAGAGACTGGTAGTGAGCTTGAATCAACTTAAATATAAAACCAATTTTAAACAATTGTGAGAACTGCAATTACATCTGTTCAATGCAAAAACAATGTAACTAACAAAACTCAGGAAGGAGAGGAAGGGCATAGTAGAAATTATTAGAGAGCTAATTTTTCAACTTTCAAAGCAAGAAATCAAAACAGTTTTTTTAAATGATTCTGATCTTTAGTGTTTTCAAAGTTCTCTTTTTCCTTTTTTGGTTTTTTTTGGGGGGAGCTTTTTGTTGTTGTTTTTTTGAGACGGAGTCTGGCTCTGTCACCCAGGCACGATCTCGGCTCACTGCAACCTCCACCTCCCAGTTTCAAGTGATTCTCCTGCCTCAGCCTCCTGAGTAGCTAGGATTACAGGCATCAGCCATTGCACCCAGCTAATTCCTGTATTTTTAGTAGAGACGGGGTTTTGCCATGTTGGCCAGGCTGGTCTCAAACTTCTGACCTCAGGTGATCCACCCACCTCAGCCTCCCAAAGTGCTGGAATTACAGGTGTGAGCCACCATGCCTGGCCCTCTTTTTCATCTTTATAGGGAATCTAAGAAATAAAATCTCCGTGTTAGAGGGATATTTTACTCATTTATTTTTCTACCTTTCAATTCTAGTAAAATTAATAAAATACCTTTCATTTGAAAATATCATGAATAATAAGGCTTCATTTTTATAAAGGTATTTCTATTTTTCTATCGTTTATCTTTCCATCAATATATATGGAACATACTTAGAATGATGTTTACTAATGGGAATTTCTAGGCTATGTGATTTAATGCTTTTCCACTTTACAGCACTGATTTTGGTAATGCATGTTTATCATTTTTACAAAAATAAAAACTAACACACCATGGTGTTAGCAATGGCTAATATAGGATATTGAGAATATAGACTTATTTATTCATTTATTTTAAAATGTTAGGCTGGGTGTGACAGCTCACGCCTGTACTCCCAGCACTTTAGGAAGCTAAGGCAGGCAGATTGCTTGAGTTTGGGAGTTTGAGACCAGCTTGGACAACATGCAGAAACCCCCGCTCTACTAAAAATACAAAAATTAGCCAGGTGTGGTGGTGTGCACCTGTAGTCTCAGCTACTACGGAGGCTGAAGTGGGAGGATCACTTGAGCCTGATGAGGTCGAGGCTGCAGTGAGCCATGATCGCACCACTGCACTCCACCCTGGGCAACAGGTTGAGATCCCATCTCAAATAAAATAAAATAAAATAAAATAAAATAAAATAAATAATATATATATATACACACACACACATACAAACACACACATACATATATTCTCTCTATATCTATCTACAGATATATCTATATCTATATATCTACCCATAGACATATAGATACTGTCAAAAAAGGACACCTTTAGGGAAGATAGATACAGATAGATCTGTATATATCTATCCATATAAATATACATATAGATCTCTATCCTAAAGGTGTAGATATGTGTAGATATAGATAGATCTAGATAGATCTATATAGAGATAGTTAGATAGATCTAGATAGATATAATAGATAGATCTATATCTATTTATATATCACTATTTTATGTTTATGTATGTGTGCGTGTGTATATATATGTGTGTGTATATATACACACACCTTTAGGATAGATAGAGATAAATATCTAAATAGATATATAGCTATAGTATAGATCTCCTGCTTTGACAGTATTTATGTATACATAGATAGAGATCTCTCTATTATAGATACATCTATATTTATCTATATATCTATCTCTATATATTCATCTGTAGATATATAGAAAGAGATATATATTTATATATATCTCTAGATATATGGCAATAGATAGATATCTGTATATACATACATATAGACAGAGAGAGAGAGATTAGATATAGATTGAGAATGAGAGAGAGAATTATGTAGCAAGTACTATCCACAGTGCTGAATACGCAACAGCAAAGAAAACAAAGTCCCTTCAAGAAACTTATGAGGGACAGACATAAAAAAACTTATGCAGGACAGACAAAAAAACACATAGAAAGTAAACACGTACCATGTCAGACAGTGATAAGATAAGCTATGAAGAAAAAAAGTCTAAGAGCAGAGTGATCATATATCCCAGTTTGTCGGGGCTAGTCCCAGTTTATGACTCTGGTCCCAAATTTCTATGTGACTGGGGCTCCTTTTTACTCCTAAAGGGGACCTGTTTTGACAGCAAATTATGTTACCCTGTGGTAATGGTAATATGAACTGCTCTGGGGTGGGAGTCACAGAAGGTGGCCAGAGAGACCTTAGGATAAGGTAACACTTGAGTAGAGACCTGAAGGAAAGGAGAGAGCAAGCCATGGAGATATCCAAAGGAACAAACTTTCCAGGCAGACAGAGCAGCAATGGCACAGACTTTAAGGCAGGACATATTTCTCATCTTTCCAGACCACAGACAGGGCCCAAAAGGATGGAAGTAGGAGACGAGGTCAGAGGAGCTGGAGGTCAGGGTAAAGACAGTGGAACAGTTATAACGGGCCCTATAGGCCATTGTAAGCAGTTTAGGTTTTTCTCTGAATGAGACAAAAAGCTATGAGAGGATTTTAGGCAAGGAATGATTTGACCTGACATATTTTTAAACAGTTAATCTGGCTACTGTATGGAGACAAAACCACAAAGAAGCAAGGTAGAAACAGAGAGAAGGAGGGGGCTATTGGAGTAACTCAGGTGAAGGATGATGGAACCAGGGTGGTAGTGGTGGAGGTGGTAAGAATAGGAAGAAGATAAATAATTGTTATTTTTCTTCTTTGAAGTTTTTGTCTTTTCTAAATTTAACACAATTAACATTTTTAAAGAAAAATACTGATAACAACTCCAAGATATATTTGAATAGAATCTAACAGAAGCTAATGGCCATTTGAAGGAGGTGGAGGAAGGACAGTCCTTAAAAAAGGTTTTCAAGTTTTGATTTGAGCAGCAAGAATCATGCCACCATTAGTCAAAATAGGAAAAGCAGAAGACATAGCAAGCTTGGAGCGTTAGGACATTGAATTCAGGTGCCCACAAAATAGAGCTACCCACACACTAACCAGGCAGCAGTTGTACCTGTGGGTTGAAGAAAGTGATCTGGGTCTGGAATATAAAGTTCAGGAATCATTAACACCAAAGTTGTTGATCAAGTTATGTGGTAATAACTGAAGAAGAGTTACTCAGAGAAAAGGGAATGATGTCACAAAAGAAGAGCAGCCTGTATCTCAGACAACAGCAAGAGGACATAGGATACGTGGAAGAGAACAGTGTCCCAAAAACTTTAGAATAAAGATGTATTAAAACTAATGGCAAAAACTGCAATTACTTTCGCACTAACCTAAATACTAAGGAGCACCAAACTTTACATGTACCATTAGGCCAATTCATCTGACTTAGCATAAAGGTCCATCCAGCTCTGAGAAAGATGTTTACAAGTGTTTTAAGTCCCTATTTAAAAACAGAACTCAGGTGTAGCAAGTTCCTTTCGGTTATAAACTTGACAGAGATAAAATCTGAACACGCCTTTGATACTACCTTAGTATTTGTTTTATAATTTATATAAGGCTCTTATTGTCTTAAGTGTATCTTTACACTTTCTGAACATTATTGGCTGTATAATCTATAGTAGAATGCCTGCTTTACAATTAAGATCTCCATTTCGATCCCATTAAGCCATCTCCGGTCTTCCTTAATATTCTTACCTTAAACAGTGTCACCCTGAGCTTGATTCAGGGCAAGAAAGACTGTGGATGTTCCACCCGCCCAACTTTAAATGCAGAAACAAAAGTCTATGAAAGCTTGCTTAGTTTTTATCTATTCCACTGTAAGGACAAGTTCACACACTGCTGCTTTTATTTTTATGCATAAAAAAGTTTATCAGATATAAACTTTTCACCAAAAGTTTCCTTTGACTTTAGTAGGTATTTAAAACACCCTTTTTCCCAGTCAATCTGTGATTGGTGGGGCATGGAAAGAAAAAAGGATGCCCTGGAAAAGAGCCTGTTCTCTTATATTATAAAATACACTTATAATTTAAAAAGTGATAAAATAGAACAGTTTGAGCTCTTCCCAGTCACTGAATGTTATTCCATCCATATGTCTGCAAAGCCTCAGTTCTCATCTATACACCCTAAGGTAGAAATCGACAAGGTAAATTTCTCATTTTCCTAATTTAAGGTGACTGAAGCCCTGGAGTCTCCTATAATTGATGTTCATGGACATTTAGGATTTACACTCTTCCGGAAATAGACAATTCATACATCTTAACAGTCAAATCAACCTTGAGTGCCCTTCTATTTCTCTATAAGTAATAAAGATGTGATGATCAATTTTGCACATTTTCTCACTGGCATCTTATATGGGTTGTGAAAATTTAATAGGGTTCTATTTCTGAAAATTATGCCATGTTGCTTTAGCTATTCTGATAACCAAGGATTTGGAAAGGTGAATCATTCATTCTGTTGCTTAGAGAGATATTTACAAAGAAAAGGAATCTGAGTTTCCTTCCAAATCTAAAATGTTCTTTCAAAATGTGCTTTGTTGAACATGTTATTGCTTACCAGGTGTCCCCTAAATAATGTCTTCTTTTCTTAGAGAATAATTTCAAACTAACACATTTGCAAGTGACCAACCTTTGTATGAAGAAATTTTTTTCTGTCAATCAATTATCTCTTTGATCAAATGCAGTTGTGTTCATTTGGCCACACAGTGTTGACTTTCCCAGCTGTGAAATTATATCAAAGAATGGACTCTTGTGTCCACCTGCTTCCTTCGGCCTGAAAATAAAATACATATGTGTATTGCATACAAGCATTAATAGTAAAATGAAATTAATGCACCGGCTCTGAAGTATGACCTGCAGACAATCAGTAAGTATCACAGAAGAACTTGCGAGAAACGTTCATTCTTGTCCCCACCCTCAGACCTAGTGAATCAGAATATACAGGAGTGGGGCCCAACAATCTGAGGTTTCATAAACCCTCTAAGTGACTCTCATACAAATTAAACACAACTAAAGCACATTTTTAAAAATGATAATGTAGGGGAAAGTGGAAGGTGGGGCATATCTAAGTCAAAATTTCTCGGGCTGGGGCCTGGACAATTATCTGTCTTTAAAGCTTCCATGTAATTCTAATGAACGATCAGATATGAGAGCCACTGCTCTAGAGAAATCTTGTCTCGAGTGGTGAAAATCACTTTTCAACTTACTTGTTTTGCAGTTTACTAGTTCTATTTATTGAGGTGCTTATTTTATTGCCTTATTAGCTTGAGGTGAGAGTCTAAGTATTATTTGTATCTCATCTGCTGTAGTGCTTGGCACAATCCCATGCACACACTTTAATGAGAATATGCTTCAATATTTGCTTCACAAAGAACCATTCTATTTGGTTCTCGCATCAAACTTCTAAAATAGGCAGACCGTTACTACTTTTTTTAAAAAAGAAGGGCTCACAGAGGGTAACTGACTGACTTTCTCACAGCTAATTACAGCAGAACCTGAACCACCAACCCAGAGATCTTCCACCACAAAGGATTTCTCTTTTTCTTCAACTTCCTTTTGGGTTGCAATTTCAATACTGCAAACCTTTCCACTTCAGATTAAAGGACCCTCTCCTATCCCATCTCCCTACCACCACTTCAGGGCCCAAATGTATGTCTTTCAAAAGGCACCCCTAGGCTTCAGCATTCTCACCAGCTTCAGAGAGTTAGAGCTCTGTTCACCCTGCAGAGACATGAGGCATCATTCATTTCAAGTTGTTCAAATGCTGCAAATACGAATACAACCTTTACTAAGAAAGTTCTCAAAAGGGAGGGAAGTAGGTAATAAAATAAACATGTCTCCGGGCTTCTTGAGCTTTACCACCAATAATTCTCAAAATAAAGGAAATCATCAAGTGGATGTGACAGTACACTTTTTTCCTAAAAGAATTTGCTATGGTTTTAATCAGAGCCTTCAGATGGCTCAACACTTACTGTCAAGAAAATGTGGCACCAATGAAGTTATAACCTGAGTAGCATGCAAATATATCCCCATGAGGGCCATGCACCATCTGCAAGAAAGGCCTGTAAATAATCCTTCTTTTCCTTCCAAATCCAAACGATTATATGGTACACAAGCCTTATTTACAGATGGATGACTGTACACACCACTCTCATTAGAGGCTTCAGAGTGTTATTTCCTTTTTCCTCGCATCTAAATGTTGAATAATTGGTCTGCATTCCTAAGAGTGTGGGTGGGCTATGTGAAATATTTTAGATTTTGATCAGAAGTGTATTTAGGGGGCAGCCTCTGCCCTTGGACAGAACTAGCATCTGTCTCAATTATCAGTGTGCTAAAGAAGTCAATCTTAAGGCATATAATTTATGTTTATTTCCAGAAGTTGTACAATTCCAAAGATGTTGCAAGTTTTTTTTTACTGCACTCCCATAATAAAATTTAAACCTTCATAATCCAAATAGGGAACAAAGCTAAAGAAACAGGATTACATAAGATCATAGCTGCATCCTTGATTCAGATGAGAAGATACATTAAAATTCATGAGGGGGAAAGTCCATAAACCTGCCAGTGAAGATGTTAATGCTGCAACGTTATATGAAGTCCTCTGTTGTCAGATCACACTCTCTCCCAGGACCAAGAAAGTTCACACCTTCTCCCTGATGGTCAGCAAATAAGAAAAAGGAAGTGAGCTGGTAAAGGAGCAGAAAAGGATATGACAGTAAAAATAAAATTAAGGATTTAAAACAGAAACCATAAGAAGTTGTTCACAGGATAACCCTCACATAAGGAGCACTGAAAAGAGAAGCTAACACGAAAACGCTGCTTCTTCATAATCAAAATTTAGAGGTTACTAACATAAGATATAGAATCAATAGCCTAAATTCTAATTGTGGGTCCACTAATTTGTGTGATCTCTGATAGTTTATTTCACCTTTCTATGCTCAGTATCTTCATCTGTGAAGTGGAGAATGGTTTCTATGAAAGATGCTTGGCACATAGCACACAGTGAATATTATTATTGCTATTCTTATTCCTTGAGGCCTTCTTTAGATTAAAAAGAGGACAACATAAAACTTACAGGATAGAAATTGAAGGTGGTTCTTTTGGCTTGCCCTAGCTTTAAGCTTGTGCTCCTGGCCATGGTAATAACAGCTTCCTCTTCAGTAACTCATACCTCTGGCCTCCTTACTTTCCACGACCATCTTCAAGTATCTTCAGCTCTTTTCCTCCCTTATGCTTAATATGCAAATTGCAAAGACTTCAAGTCTAAATTATTTTAGTTGTATGAGAACTCTATTCTGCAGATTATGCAAGAAAACGAATGGGTTTTGCTAACGTAGGGTATAAAAATCACATGTAACTTTCAAACCTATAATAAATTAAGGGCTACTACACCTGGAAAGACTGCCAGCAGGGATGAGCTAACTTTACTTACATTTATTTTCTAGAAAAAATATCCAGGTCAAAATAACTAATATTTGAGATGGACCCAAGAACTACTGAAGTTCAGGACAAGATTTAAATAGCCAGGCTACATCATGTATGTATACGCAAAGGCAAGCATCTTCCAAATTCCACTGTGTTATTTATACTCAACATTTTTCCTCTTCTATAATGTTAATCTATTCAGTAAATATTTAAAAATAAAGCTCAGTGTAAACTTGATATATGAGTCTGACAACCAGTTATGTTCTAATCAACTCTCTTCTATCTGACCAAAATCAGTAAGTTTTAAAGCCAAGATTCTGGTCATGTTTTTAAGAATTGGTGCTACCCATCTCCTTTTAAAACTAATATTCATGGTCCTGTGTTTCAGCTAAGCTTCTTCCAAAATGTTCATGTATCTATCGTGAAGCAAAAAAGAAACAAATATTTATTTAGGCAACTTCTCAATGTCTTTTTTAGTCCTGAATTCATAATTCATCTGACTTTGAGACATAAGAGAGAAAAAAGATGTTAATATATTAGTGGGCTTCTGACTGGATATGATTTTTTTTAATTACCTCATAGAGCTCAGTAGCATGTTGGTTATTGATAGGGCAATTTCTATGTGAACAGCTATTAGATTCCTAGTGACAATCCAACATGTAAGACATCCTGTTTTATAAAGAAAGAAAGGAGTAGTCAGAGAGACCTGAGGTGATTTCTATTTGTTTTCCTTTTTTGGAATAACAAAAGCCAGTGTTTCTTTGCATATCCATTCTGCTAGACAAACGTTTCTCAAGTGGCATTCCACAAAATGCCAATCTTTTCACATCTGCCACTGCAAAACTGAAGGGTTATTCTGCTTCTGTTTGGAAATATGTCGAAATGCAGGGAATGATAACAAAATGAAAATCTCTCAAGAAGATGATTAGGTGAGACCAGTTTCACAATCTACATGTTCAAATCAGCTCCATTACTTCTCGCAGGTTCAAAAGCCTGGTTGGGGTAGAGCCTAGTGTTTGGTAGTGCAGAGTATCAACATATACTAATCCTACAACCAATCCCTATTCTGGAATCTCTGTTATCTCATTATATTAAGGTGATAGTGATACCTATTTTTTGCATCACTATGAAGATTATTTTGGATAATTCATGTAAAAAGCCATCCATATAATAGGTACTCGATAAAGAATATAAATTTTCCTACTTTCTGTGCTTTTATTTTCTGCAGTGGGGTTTTTTCCAATAATTGTATTTATTACTTGAATTAAATAAGTGTGAAATCTTAAGTAAATTCTTGGGATATCTGAATAATTAAAGTGAGGGTTAGGTTGAGGAAGAATCCAGTAATAGGGTTAGATGGAGTCTAAGATCATCAAGAAAAATCATAGCATCTTCGATGTATAAGGATCTATATCTCACAAGAAAGTAAAGATGGTCAGAAAGCACTGAAGGAGATTTGAAACCAAGACTAAGCCACTGAGCAGGCATTTTAGCTGTGTCTGTGCATACCAAGCAAAATGAAAGATAACAGGAATCACTTGGGTAACAGAAATCAACAGAACAGGGTCTTGCTTTCCTCAAATATTCACATATTTCAGAACAATAGTCTATTCTCTTCAATCATTCAGTAATTGCTTTAATTCTGTAATTTGTGTGCTGCACATATAGATATGGCCTATTTCTTTGAGAATCTACAAAGAAGAATATGGCTGCTTAGTTGTACCCTGGTCATGAAAAAGCAATTTAAAAAGCAATCAAGCCATTTGGTTAAAAGCAGACCAGGAGAGTGCAAATCTAAGATTATAGTGCACTTTTATGAGTCATCCAGGGCTCAAAGAGCATTGCAGCTTTAGGATCAACCTAAAGAACATATCCCAAACTTTATGTCCTCTGTGTAGTTAAGGAAATACAATTTCACTCTTTCCTTCTGTCCAGACACTATACGAGATTATTTATCAGGTGAGAGGCAGAAGAAATAGACAAACTCCTAAGGCCTTTCCCATCAAAGTCTGTTTTGTTCAAAGCTCCATTTCCCTTTATTAGCCTACACTCAGGCTACGGCTGTACAAAGAATAAACAGTAGAACTGAGGCTGCTGTCCAAGTAATTCATTTCTAAAACTCCTGCTTTCATTGCAAATGTCTAAGTGCTTTTCACCCTGAATTATACGTATACTACCGTAATTTTATACTACATTTTATTTTCCATGTGTAGATAGACTTAACTAAGCAGTTTATTTAAAATTATGATGTATTGTTTGCCATACTTGGTAATGAAAAACAAGGCATTGAATTACAAAGTTCCTAAAGTCATTGACATAGCAAGATGAATTCCATTCTGGTCAATAAAAAGAGAGTTTATTTTTCTACGGTCATGAGAATCAAGCTAAGTTTGTAAAATTCTTGAAGTTTTGTTTAAATTATTTTTAAAAGCAGAATACATGTAGGTCAAAAGTTAAATGACATTCTTTCTGACATATATTTTCTGTCTTATCCCTTGATGTGTAGTTTCATTCCTATTGTCACTATCTTAGTTCAGACCTTGATTTTTTCTTATCACGACTATTGTGATGGCCTTTTAACTGGTCATAATGTCTCCCAGCTTATACCCTTCCAATCTATCAGTTCATGCTGCCACCACATTTTTACATAAAAACCCCAATAATAAAAAACTATCTAAAGTGTTTCAATAACAACCCACCACTACTATCTTTATTGCTTAGAAGATAAAGTCACACAGTTCCACTGCATATATGTGAATATTTCAAGGTCTGCAGAACTTTCAACAATTTTCTCAGGCTCATTTCTCACCAATTATCCATTAGCATCAATTGTTTGCAACCCTGATTTTTCTTTGGTGTTTTCTTGGTGTCTACCCACCTCCAGGTATGAACTGACCAATTCTTCTTTGATGTCCCCATAGTATGGAACTCCATTTGTTGAAATTACATTTAATCTTCAAAGCCAATATGAAATGTTTTCTACCTAAATAGGATAATCATATGATTCTTCTTCTAAACTGGAATGCTTTAAAAAGTGGAAGAGGGCCTACTAGTAGTTACCCTAGGATAACAGCTGTAAACTGGAGGTATCCTACACAAGCCAGGACAAATACTTGTTCAATCTATAAAGGCCTTGTTTGATCAGCAAAACTAAAAGTGAGTCCTTCCACCTTACACTTCTCTTATACCACTGCATCCTTGCAACATTCTCATCTGTTTGTCCTATCAATGAGTCATATGCTCCTAAAGGGCAGGAATCATATTTTATTCATCTTCATATTCTCTATAATACCTGCCACATTGCTTCACATATAAAAAGTATTTAATAAATACTTATTATCTTAATGGGTAAGTGTGATGTTATCTATGGCAGTCTGAAGAAATACAACTAGATCTTTTAAATGATAGACCTTGTGGGTTTCACTCTAATTAGCACCATGTTCACAACTAAACTAACCAATCTGTGTCACCTATGCCTTGAAATGCCACCAATTTGTTTCACATATTCTCAGATTTAGAGAAATGCTTTCTTTCTTCTGCATTGAGTTTCTGATCTGTCTTGATAATGAAGACAGACATCTAAACTTTTAATTTTTCCTAAATAAAATCACTTTTGAGGAAATTAACTTTTGAAATTCTTTGGCTCATTTAAAAATAAATTTTGCTTTCAGTCATTTTTTTAGGAATATTATTTCATTTAATTAATTCAGTCACATGCCAAAATACTGAGAAACTTAAGAAACAGCTAAATCATCTGATTCCAAAATAAAACAAGGTTATAAGTACATACCAAAGAGAAATTTTATTAACTAATAATTTTGAAGACGCCACATTCAGCGACTAGATTGTAGCTGATCATTAGAAAATTTTTACAAATACATTTTTTTCCAGAAACCTATAAGCTTCTCAAGGAATTCAAACACAGTATTTCCTGTTAGAATCTATAATCTAAAATACTTTTTAAATGTAGTCTAATGAGAAAAAAATGCTACTTTTCTTAATTTTGTATGAAGTGACACTGTGTCTAGACAGCTAAATACCTTTTGTGGGAGAACCATGAAAGCAAACCAACACTGAACCATACAGTTTTCTAATTACATTATGCCTCCAATGTGGGAGATTATCCATTGCAGATAATCAAATCCACTGTCACATTTCACACTGCTTATTGTTAATGGACCAGCAATCCAGACCAAAGGAAATATTACTTCCAGTAACATCGATCTAGGTTTTGTCAGTAATTATATGTCTGCTTAAGGAAGAAACAATTCTACTTCGTAACCTCTGCCAATTTGTCAAGGCTTGATGATCTCATACCATTTTCTGAAGTTAGAGTTTAATTTATTCCACTTGACTTAAAATATAAATAATTAGTAATATCTAGGTTATAGGACTTTCATAGTACAGTAGACACCCAAGAGAAATACTTAAAGTTACTAATAAAAATACGTATTTGAGTAGAACCTATCCAGCACATTTCCTCCAGACTAATCTTAACAAATTTGCTCATTTCTCCTTCCTACCAACCACAAAACACAACAAACACAATACCTGTAAAATAACATCACAACCCACTGCCAAATGTCATCCTCATTCTCAAGCAATAGATGCTGGATATTTTCCAATAACAGGCAAATATATTTTCATTCATTTATATATTCTGCCTAGTTAAAGGGAATTTATAGAGACTCATAGAAATACATACAATAGAATGGGGTTTTTTTAAAAAGTAGATTCGAAAAATCAAAACTAAAAGTAACTACGGTAGCATAATAAGATTAAATCAAGATTCAAATTAGACTCAGAAATGTATTCCATAAGTCCCTATACAGTTACTGAAGATGGACTGTAAATTCAACTCAGGCTTCTAGCAGCCAAAGCAAAAAGAGAATTCTTAGATTTAATGTAATAGAAAACTGCGATTTTTCAGGAGAAGATCCAATTTCTCAAATCTGATTTTTAAAAGAACTCTCCCCAAGGGCACTCATTAAGGGGGTTTTATGAATAGACTGGACATTGTTCTTTTTTTCCCACTTCTAGTGAGTGAGTGAGTGAATGAGTTTTAATGATGTAATAGGCATCTGTGAACCTACCACAGATGACCAGAGCTAGGACCTTGACGTTAACCTATACCACCTGTGTGCTTCCAACCCAGCCCAATCCATAGACTCCTCCAAGAAAAGTAACCATCATCCTGTATCACATGCTCCTCATTACCTTGGTTCCCTTTTTCTACATATATATGTATAGCATTTACATGTACTCCTAAAATTTTACTTTCTCCTATTTTAGTTGTTTACAACTTTATAAAATTGGATATCATTTTGCATATAATTTTAGGACTTATTCTCTCACTTAAGATTGTATTGCTAAGATTTATTTATACTAGTGTATGTTGCTGTAATTCATTTGTTTTGATTCCTTAATAAACTTCCATTGTGTGACTGTAACACAGTTCCTTCATTTACTCTCTTTGGTGGATGTTTGGGTTATTTTGAGGTATTTGCTATTGTGAGTAACAGTATTCTGAATATTGTGTACATGATCCTTGTTAAAAATGCACAGGAGTTTCACTTGGTTACATATCTAAAAGTGAAACTGCTGGGTCATCAAGTATGGATCATATTTAACAACATCCCCTTAATAAATATGGCCACTTACAGATAAGTGCTCCATAAAGGGTAGAACTTCACATGGTACATGAAGAGCAGGACATCAGAGCATAATTCACTTAAAGCCATTCACTGCTCTCCTATAATGTGACTTGATCCAGGGGTAACATTTATCGAGAGAAACAGATAGATTGCCTGTCCCTCTGTGAATATTATTTTTCTAAGTGAGCTTTAGGAAAGAGTTGAGCAGCAGGGAACTCAAGGTTAATGTGTTCTGTCAGGAACCTAAAAAGCAGATTGACTATGTGGTTGATTATGACTAGGAAAAAGTATATGCATTTATTCCTACACAACAATGTTGCAGGTAGTTACCCATTGTTCCCTGAAGGCTTTTTTCCAATGTCCTTTAAATTCTCCTAACGGTATCAACTCTGCATTTCTTCTTAGCACATTGGACTCTCCCTGTAAGCAAAGTGCTTCTTCTCTGAGCTAGAGCAGATAGCCAGACAAAGATAGGACAGAAGAAAGAGACTGCTGAGCAGAGAGATGATGTGGATGAAGGTTGAGTGGTGAATGAAAGAAAGCCTCTATGAGGATATGTATGACAGTCACCCGCCTAGAGCGGAATTCAATCAGGGAACCAGAGAGAAAAATGCTGGAACTGTAGGCAGAAGCCAGAGATCAGGGAGGATCTTGTAAAAAAGATATGAGTCAGCATCTGCTTGACTAACTAGGAGCATTGATGGTCCCAGCCTCAACCTTACTCTATGTTCCCTGGATTATATCATTCTGATATAAATCCTGTCATTTCTTGTCATTAACTGATATGAATCCCGTCATTAACATCTTTTTCGAAGGCCTGGTGTTATTTACAGTGATACTGTCTCTATCACTTCTGGGCAAATACTTCTGACTAGGTCCTGCCTGGCACCCTCCTCCTCCAGTGTGTCTGTCTCAGCAAGTGGCAACCAGCAAAACTGGCACCAAATAACAGGAGATAACTGAACATTTATCAAAACATGTGAAAGAGATGTGTTACTGAAAAAGTAATGTCCAGAATTTACTCTTCCTCTCTCTTGGGTGTGTGTTTTTTAAGTCTTCAGTGGAAATGACTGAATCTTTATTAGAATCAAACTTGAAAAGACCAGAAGTACCCTGGCTTTTCATGTGTTCAATGTGTACAGCTTACTTGGAGCTGGAAGGGCAAACAACTTGAGAAATCTGCCTTCTCTTTAAATACAGATCTCATCACAAAGAAAAACATTTAAAATAAAAATAGTCACTCCCATCTTTTCCTTCTCAAACCACATACACTAAAAAATCGAGAATTGAGGGCAAAGGTAAATCTCAGTGTAAGCAGAATAAAGCTTCACACTGTGAAGGAGGAGTTGCATAAGCAAAGGTAAGAATTAGAAAATGAGATAATTTTCTATGTTCTTCTGAGTTCTCATAATGACTTTATGATTGTACTAGAAATATTATAAAGCCCAAAAACAGCTCATAACACAAGTGCAAAAAGTGGAGATTCAGTCACGTATGTTTCTTTTATATTATCCACAATATTCCTTCCCTTAATTTTCATGGCTAATGGAGACTGGCCTAGGCTTTTATGATATTGCACCTCTATCATTGGGGGATACTATTATAAAAGAAAAAGTTTAAAGGTGAGATTAAAAATGTAAAAGAACATAATAAATATTATCTATTCTAGGTGACTGGTAATTTTGTCAAATATGAAAGAGGTTTCCCAAAGATTACAGCAAATATCAGACATAGTGCCAATGAAAAGCAAATTGCTATGTATTCAGGTGTATATCAAATCATGACATCCTCAGAGGAAATTACATGGAACCTGAATAACAACACATAAATCTAAGAAAAATTTGAGTCTGTGACACACATATCTCCTCTCTTCATATTTCACCAAAGTTGTACTTGTGAAAAGTTTGGGAAAAAAGTAAAATGAATTGAAAAAAAAAATTGTCTCCATAATTCATGATCTAAAATACATGTTTCCCTGCAATATCTAGACAATTCAGGTAAATGGGTGGGCAGGGGGGGGTTCTTGTTGGTCTAAATTATCTGCATAAATGCCTTAACACTCTACTTCAAAGTGAATCAGTAGCCTAAGCTGTCATATGCATGATATACTAAGATAATGCATTTCCTTAATTGACAATATCAGGAAAAGAAGCATGAACTAAAAGTGTACACCATTCACTCCCAAGTGCTTGGCTGCCCTAACTCTATCTAGAATGCTTCCAAGCTCTTGTCTCTCTTCCTCACTTATTCCATTTGAATTTGTAGGTATGATAAGGGCTAGGACAAGAACCCTACTCTGAACACTAAGTAGCAGTTAAACCAACTGTAACCTGCTGTTCTTTATGTAGCCCCTGAGCTTGTCAGCAACAACAAAGTACATTAAATTGCATTCATATATGTGTTAAAAGATAAAGTTAGACACATTCAAATATTGAAGAGTTTATTTATGAAAACAGTAATACATGAATCAGGCAGCACCAGACTCCAAGCAGCTCTGGAAAGGCTTTCACAGGGTGAATGCAGAAGCAAAGCAAAGAGTACAACCCAGCAGGAAGTTCCAGATGAGAAGTTAGTTGGCTGTTTCTGACTGGCCTGGAATACAACCAGTTACACTGAGTTAGGTTTTGGTTTGCTTACCTAGGATCCCAGGACACTGGAACCACCTCAGTCCAATGCCTTCCCAATTAGTAATATTAAGATAGGTCACATCTGTGAACTGAAAATAAAACAATTTTCCAGTACAACCCTATGTTGCAGGAGGAAGGATTACTAGAGAGCGGCAAAAGTGGAGAGAAAGGGCTGAAATTATAGCTAGAAGAACCTTGAGATGGGTCCCCTAGATCAGTGGTCTCCAACCTTTTTGGAACCGGGACCAGTTTTGTGGAAGACAATTTTTCCACAGACAGGAGATGGAGAGGATGCTTTAAGGATGATACTTTCACCTCAGATCATCAGGCATTAGTTAGATTCTCATAAGGAACACGCAACCTAGATCCTTCCCACGCACAGTTCACAATAGGGTTGGTGCTCCTATGAGAACTAATGGCCCTGCTGATCTGATAGGAGACAGAGCTAAGGCCATAATGCTCGCTTGCCTGCTGCTCACCTCTTGCTGTGTGGCCTGGTTCCTAACAGTCCAAGAACTGGCACCAGCCCATGGCCAGGGACTGGGGATACCTGCCCTAGATGGTAACCTAGAAATGACAGATATGACAGAAAACCATACTGTGCAGCCTGCCCAACAGTTACCAAAACAAACTGATATAAATAGAAATAAATCAAATAGAAACTAGAAAAAAACATAGAAAAGATTAATGAAACTAAGAGTTGGTTTTCTGGTAAACTGTACAAAATCGACAAACCCTTAGCTAAACTAAGAAAAATAAGAGAAAACTCAAAGTCAGAAACGAAAGAGGAGACATTAAAACTGACAGCGCAGAAATCCAAAGATCATAGCTGCTATGAATAATTACATACCAACAAACTGAAAAGCCTAGAAGAAATCAATAAATTCTTAAAAACATATAACCTACCAAAACTAAACACTGAAGCAATTAGAAATCTGAACAGATCAATAACAAATAAGGAGACTGAATTAGTAATTCAAAGTCTCCCATCAGGGGACTTCCAGCTCCAAAACGGCAGCACAGAAGCAAGCTGGCTTCACTCTTTCCCTCGGAAAACAGAAAACAAATATGCAGTTCTCAGATGATTACCAGCAATATTCCAGCAATGAAGATGAGAAAGATCCCAGGGCCACAGGAAGTGAAAAAACTCCAAGCAGGTGACAGGAAAATTAATCTTCCATATCCACAACGCCCCTCCCTCCATTCTGCCTAGCACCAAGCATGTGGGAAATTAATTTCACAGTTTCTATACTAGAAAAAGTGAGTTTGATGTGGACAATCAGCTTGCCCATCATCTTAAGTTCCCTGGCTAGAGAGCTGTCTCTGCTTAATCCACATGAAGATCATGAGTGTGTGAAGGGAGTAACATCCCTGAAGACAGGCAGAGGATGCAGCAGTGGGGGAAACACCACCTCCAGCCCTGAAAACTCTACTCTGTATCTCAGCCAGAGGAGATGCCAAATCAGAGTGGTTGCATGGTGGCAGAATGCTATAGAAAGTGTGTTCCACAGGTCCTCTGAGAACGAACACAAAGGCAAGGAAATGAAAAGCTGATTTTCTGAAAAGATAAACAAAATCAACACGCTTTAGCTAAACTAATGAAGAAAAAAGGAAAAAGATCCAAATAATTAAAATCAGAGACTTTAAGGAGACAAAACAACTGAGGCCTCCGAAATACAAAGAATCATTAGAGACTATTATGAACAACTATACACTAACAAATTGTAAAACCTAGAATAAACAGACAAATTCCTGAACATATAAAACCCGCCAATATTGAACCATGAAGAAATACAAAATGTCATCAGATCAATAAAGAGTGATGAGATTGAAATTGTAATCATCTCCCATCATAGAAAAGCCCAGGATCTGATGGCTTCACTGCTGAATTCTACAAAACACTTAAAGAACTAATATCATTGTACTCAAATTCTTCAAAAAATACCTAATGTAGATGATGGGGTGATGGATGCAGCAAACCACCATGGCACGTGTATACCTATGTAACAAACCTTCATGTTCTGCACATGTACACCAGAACTTAGAGTATAATTTTAAAAAATTGAAGATGAGGAGATACTTCTAAATTCATTTTATGAGGCCAGCATTACCCTGATATCAGGGTATCCAGCATACCCTGATAACCAGACAAAGACACAACAAGAAAATTATAGGACAATATCATTGATAAACATCAATGCAAAAATCCTCAACAAAATACAATCAAACCAAATTCAACAACACTTTAAAAAGATCATTCACCATGACCCAAGTGGGATTTACTCCAGGGATGCAAGAATGCTTGGACATATGAAAATCAATAAAAGTGATGCATCACATTAACAGAATCCAGAACAGAAACCATATAATTATTTTAACAGATGCCAAAAAAAATTTTGAAAAAATTCAACATCCCTTTCCAATCAGAATTCTCATCAACATGGGTTAGAAGAAACATATTTCACAATAATAAAGGCCATACATGACAAACCCACAGCTAATATCTTACTGAAAAGGAAAAAATTAAAGGTATTTTCTCTAAGTACTGAAACAAGACAAGGATGCCCACTTGTATCACTTTTATTCAACATAATGCTGGAAGTTCTGGCAAGAGCAATTAGGCAAAAGAAATAAAGGTCATCCAAATTGGAACAGATAAGAGTATGGATGTTCTTCAAAAACTAAAAATAGAACTACCATATGATCCAGCAATCCCACTGATAGGTATACACCCAAAAGAATGGAAATCAGTATATCAGAGATATCTGCAGTTCCATGTTTATTGCAGAATTATTCACAATAGCCAAAGTATGGAATCAACATAAGTGTCCATCAATGGATAAACGGATAAAGAAAATGTGGCATATATGCATGCATAATGGAATATTATTCAGCAATTAAAAAAACCAAAATCCTGTTATTTGCAGCAACATGGATGGAACCAGGGTTCATTGTGTTAAGTGAAATAAGACAAGCACGGAAAAGTAAATATTGCATGTTCTCACTCATATGTGGGAGCTGAAACAAGCGGATCTCATGAAGATAGAGAGTAGATTGGTGGTTACCAGAGGCTGAGGACAGGGAATAAAGGGAATGAAGAAAATTTAATAAGTGGGTACAATTATACAGTTTGATAAAAGAAATAAGACCTAGTGTTAGATAGATTAGTAGGGTAACTATAGTTTACAATGATCTATTGTATAAACCAAAATAGCTGTAAGAGAATAATTCAAATGTTTCAGAATAAAGAAAAGGCAAATATTTAAGGTGATGGATATTCTGAGTACATTGATTTATTCTTTACAAATCATATGAATATATTAAATTGTCACATGTACGCTCAAACCAGGTACTTCTATTATGCATCAATAAATAAAATATTTTTTAAAAAGTCTCCCATCAAAGAAAAGCCGAGGACCAGATGGCTTCATGGTTCAATTCTACCAAACTATTAAACAATACCAATTTTTCTCAAACTCTTTTAAGAAATTGAAGAGAAGGGAATACTTCCATACTCATGTTATGAAGCCAGCATCACTCTGCTACTAAAGCAGACAGAAACACTGCAAGAAAATAAAACTACAAGCTAATATCCCTGATGAACATAGATGCAAAAAGCTTCAACAAAATACTAGCAAACCATATTCAGCAGTACATTAAAAGAATCATTCGCTATGATCAAGTGGAATTTTTTCCTGTGATATAGATTGGTTCAACATACAAATATCAATAAATGGAATTCACCATATGCGATGGTTAATGTTAAGTGTCAACTTGGTTGGATTGAAGGATGCAAAGTATTGTGTCTGTGAGGGTGTTGCTAGAGTAGATTAACATTTGAGTCAGTAGACTGGGAGAGGCAGACCCACCCTTAATCTGGGTAGGTAGATCCCCTGGGCTGCCAGCATAGCTAGAATAAAACAGGCAGAAGAAGGTGGAAAGAGCAGACTTGCTGAGTTCTCCAGGCTTCATCTTTTTCATGCTTTCTGCCCTTGAACATTAGACTCCAAGTTCTTCAGCTTTTGGACTCTTGGACTCACACCAGTGATTTGCAGGGGCTCTTGGGCCTTCAGCTACAGACTGAAGTCTACACCACTGGCTTCCCTACTTTTGAGATTTTAGGATTCGAACTGGCTTCCTTGCTCCTCAGCTTGCAGACAGCCTATTGCAGGACTTCAGCTTGTGATCCTGTGAGTCAATACTACTTAATAAACTCCTCTTCATATAGACATCTGTCCTATTAGTTCTGTCCTTCTAGAGAACGCCGACTAATACACCAAATTAACAGAATAAAAGACAAAAAAAATCTTAAGGTTATCTCGATAGATGCAGAAAACACATTTGACAAAATTCAAAATCCCTTCATTACTAAAAAAAAAAAAAATCTCTCAATAAATTAGGTTATACGGAAGAAGTTTTCCCCAATTTAATGAAGACTGTATATGACAAACCCACAGCTAACATCACGCTTAACAGTGAAAAATTAAAAATATTTCCTCTAAGATCAGGAATAAGATAAGGATACCCACTCACACCATTTTTCTTCAATAAAGTACTGAAAGTTCTAGCCAGAGCAGTAGGCAAAAGAAGAAATAAAAGGTGTCTAAACTGAAAATAATGCAGTAAAATTGTCCATTTGCTGATGACATTATGTTATATACAGAAAATCCTAATGACTTCATGAAAAGACTTTTAGAACTGATCGACGAATTCAGTAGTTTCAGGATACAAAATCAACTTACAAAAATCAGCAGTGTTTCTCTACACTAACAACAAACTGCCTGAAAAAAATAATAAAACAATCTCACAACAGCATCAAAAAGGATAAAATGCTTATGAGTACATTTAACCAAGGAAATGAAAGATCTGTACATTGAAAACTATAAAATATTGATTAAAGAAATTGAAAATGACACAAAGAAGTGGAAAGATATTCCAGGTTCATGTACTAGAAAAATTAAACTGTTAAACTGTTGATACAACCCAAAACCATCTACAGATTCAATGCAATCCCTATCACAATTCCAATGTTATTATCATAGAAATAGAAAAAAATAAATCCTACAATTTGTGCAGAACCACAAAAGACCCTAGATAGCTAAAGAAATCTTGACCCAAAAGAATAAAGCTAGAGGCATTACACTATCAGGTTTCAGAATATATTACAAAGCTTTAATAACCAAAACAGCATGGTACTCACATAAAAACAGACACATCAACTAATAGAATAGGAAAAAGAGCTGAGAAATAAACCTACACATCTATCATCAACTGATTTTCAACAAAGGTGCCAAGAATACACAATGAGGAAAGGATAGACTCTTCAATAAATGATGTTGGGAAAACTGGATATCCACCACATACAGAAAAATTTAAATGAACCCTTATCTCACTCCTTATACAAAAGTCAACTCAAAATGAATTAAAAGCTTAAATGTAACACCTTAAACTATCATACTAGAATAAAACATAGGGGAAAACTCCATGATATTGGTCTAAGCAGAGATTTCTAGGATGTGACCCTAAAAGCCAGGCAACCAAAGTGAAAATAGACAAACAGAATTGCATAAAACTGAAAACCTCCTACACAGCAAAGAAAACGATTAATAGAGTGAAGAGATAACCATGAATTTGGAGAAAATATTTGCAAATCATGAATCAGATAAGAGGCTAATATCCAAAATATATAAGGAACTCAAATTACTCAATAACAAGAAAACTAATAACTCTATTAAAAAATGGGCAAAGGACTTGAATAGACACTTCTCAGGAGAAAACATACAAATGGACAACGGACAAATGAAAACATGCTCAAAATCCTTAATCATCAGAGAAATGCAAAATAAAACAATGAGATATCACCTCATACTTGTTTGATTGGCTATTGTCAAAAAGATGAAATATAACAAATGTTGGCAAAAAATATCACAAGTGTTGACAAGAATGTAGAGGAAAGGGAACCCTTATACCTTGGTGGTGGTATTGTAAATTAGTATGGCCGCTGAGGAAAACAGCATGGCGTTTTCTCAAAAAAACTAAAAATAAAATCATATAATTCAGCTTTCCCATTATTGAGTATATATCCAAAGGAACTGAAATCAGCACATCAAAGAGATGTCTGTACTCCCATGCTCATTGCAGCATTATCACAATAGCCAAGATATGGGGAAAACTGAAGTGTTCATCAACTATGAATTGATTTTTAAAATGTGATATATATTCACAATGGAATACTATTAATCCTTAACAAAGCAAAAAACGCTGTCATTTTTGACAACGTGGATGAACCTTGAGGACATTATGTTAATTGAAGTAAGTCAGGCACAGAGAGATAAATACCATATGATCTCACTTACATGTGAAATTTTAAAAAGTCAAATTTATAGAAGTAGAGAGTAAATTGTGGTTACCAGAGGCTGGTGAAGGAACTGGATGGGGCAAGGGGAGATACTGGTCAATAGGTATAAAGTAACAGTTAGATAGGAGGAATACATTCTGGTGTTCTGTTGTACAACAAAGTCACTATAGTTAATAATAACATTACACATTTCAAAATAACTAAGAGAAGATCTTAAATGTTCTCACCACAAAGAAATGATCAATATTTTAGGATACAGATATGCTAACAAACCTGCTTCGGTCATTCCACAATGTATACAAATATCACACTGTACCCCATAAATATATACAATTATCATTTTTCAATTAAAAGTAAAACAAAAAACTGGTATATATTTTGCAGTGTGAAATTGCAAGTAGAAAACCAGTTTTGATATTTAACATAAATTGATCAGAAAGTTTCACTATTGTGAAACTTGATTGCAAGTTGATGAAATTATTTTGAAAAATATCATTTTTCTTGAGTTCTTTATAAAGAACCCAAAAAGTCTTGGAAGTAAAAAGACATACTTAAATATCTGAAGTCTCATATCGATCACCTCAATTGCAATATATAGAGAGCCATATTCACCATGGGTCACTACTGCTTATCACTCATCCCTCAGTTAAGTAATAAGATTTATGTATATGGGAATGAATAGCATGTATTTATGTAATCTATATTTATGATTATTTACATATTATATTGAGTAGTTTTATTACCTAAAATTCACATAAAAAAAGATACTGGCCTCTCATACTCAATGTGCAGAACCAAGTGTGAATCTAATACTAAACTTCTATGACAGGAAGTTTTTATAAACTCTCTTCACACTTATCAATCCATAATGGGGAATCATATTCTAGTCATGTTAGGGGTCACCTTGTCCATTTATATTAAATTCTAATTAGCTCTGGGCCTGTGAGCCTAGAGACCTTAGCAATGGATGAAATATTTCTCAGTTAAAAAAAAAAAATCCATTTAAAAGACATCATTCTTTCTAGCACTATGCTCATCGGTACTCTGAAAAGGGGCTATGTCCCTGCGGTAGTCATTAGAGGTGTTCACACACATTCTGTTTTCCCCTATTTGAGGCATGTGATGGCACAGTACTTCCCTGCCACTTTGAAGTTAGGCATAGCCCAGTGATATCCTTGCCCAACAAAATGACTAAAAATTACATATACCCTTCTGTGTACAAGATTTAAAAGAAGATATTTAATTCACCAAGTTCCTTTTCTCTTGTCTTGTTAAGTATGGAAGCACATACTGTGATAAGGGCTCCACGCAACTACAATGAATCCATGCAATAACTTAACAAGAGATATTTAGTATAAACATTTTCCAGAAATAAACATATAGTGGTAAAGCACAGAGAGTTGGCAGTTGTTTGTTGCTTCAGCAAAGTTAACCTATACTGACTCAACAAAGATTCTTAATGGTTCCAGTAATTTCTAAAAGTCCACTCACAAAGCAAATGTAAGCCATCTATTTAAGATTCTTTAAAATAATAAATCACAGTCAAGCCATAAATATGATGTTAAAAAGCTAAGTGCAGAGTGTATTAGCTTCAGCAATTACTAACGAAAGTCTCAAACAATAATTTAAGTAATAAGTCCAGATCATCACACTCTAAAATATCCAAGTCTGATTAATGTCTGTATCCTAAATAAATTTGAACATACTAATAAGCCAAATGGCAAATTAAGACATCGGAGGAAACCCATTAAATAGATGTATAATAATTTTTTTAACTTTTCTTTGTCCCTACATTCTCCCTCTACATTCTCCCTCTATAAATTATCTCTACATGTCACTGCCATACATATTGTTCTAAGCTATAATTCACCTCCCTAATTCAGAAAGCACGATATATTCCTACTATTTTTTAATCGAAACCAAACTCTTTGACACTGGCCTACAGGCCTTCACAACTTTACCTGTATTTCCCACCACAACCCAGTGTACACCCCTGCCATTCTAACCCATCCTAATCAACTGGTTTCTTCACCACACACACTGTATTCTTGTCAATCTGCTCTACCTACTGCCCAATCTCTAAATTCTCGTGATTCTTCTAGTATACATGTAATCTGGCATTTGATATTTCCATTTATTATTGTGGATATAAATATGTTATCCCTTTCTATCCCCATCAGACTGCCGGCTCCCCAAAGGAAGCAACCTGTCTTCCAATGCCTAGGAAACTACTGGATATATTATACATACTTAGAAATGTTATGTTAATTTGACACAACTTTTGACAACAGTAGCAATGAATGCAAAATAGCAAAGATGCACCAAAGCAAAAAGTAGAAAACAATGTTAAAGATGTTACATTATTTAAAAACAATAAAATCTTGCTTATGCTTCCTTAAAAACAGAGGATTTATTTTTTCAAATAACAGCTTCCTCTTCAAAATAAAACAGTGGCTTGATTCCCACAAGAGAGAATCAATGTGTATCCAGAACAAAATTAAAGTATACGTGTGGATTTGCCCAAATATGAAATCCAAGGCCTTACTGGAGAAAGTGGAACTTATTGAAAGGACAAGGTGTACTTCTTAAGAACTAGACAAAACATCAGCTTTATTTATTAGGCAAAATGCATGCATTTTAACTGCCAAGCAGACCTGGAGCACGAACAGGTAGCTTCACACAATTCTAATACACAGCTCCCTAGAGGTGCAGGGACAGACCAGCAACTCAGTGAGTTGGATCATCAAGTTCAGTAACAACCCTTACCACAAAGACAAGTCAGTTCAAAACTCTGTTCATAATGAGCTCAGGGCAGAAATATTCTGTAGCTGGCTTTTCAGCCTCATGGTAATGAGCCATGCTCTAAAGAGTTCATGCACTAAAACCACTGAGCTGCATATTCCCTTTGGTAAATGAGCCAACAAGTTTGCATTTACAGAAATATTGATTTTAATATCACTTACACATGACCAAAGAGATTCTAGATGGATTTTACCTTCTTGTATGCCTATAGTTTTATTAAGTATTATGAAACTACCTAAAACGTATTGTTACAATTAAATTTCTGCAGACAATAGACCTTTCCTCTTACCTAGTTGGAACAAATCTGTATGAAGGACTAAAAGAAAAACTCTACACTGAAGGACTTCTAAATGTGAAAGTAATGTGTCCCAAATTCTATGGATGGCAGTATGTTTATTCCGCAATGATACATTTTTTTCTTTCTTTTTTTGTTTTTTGTTTTTTGTTTGTTTCTTTGTTTAACATAGTCTCATTCTGTTGTCCAAGCTGGAGTGCGGTTGCACAATCTTGCCTCAATGCAACCTCCATATCCCAGGTTCAAGCGATTCTCCCGCCCCAGCCTCCCCAGTAGCTGGGATTACAGATGTAAGCCACTGCACCCAGCCTCCACGGTGATACATTTCTAATGGATCAAGACTTTTTGAGGCTAGGCATGGTGGCTCACACCTGTAATCCCAGCACTTTGGGAGCCCAAGTTGGCCAGATCACCTGAGGTCAGGAGTTTGAGACCATCCTGGCCAACATGGTAAAACCCTGTCTCTACTAAAAATACAAAAATTAGCGAGGCGTGGTGGTGCATACCTGTAGTTCCAGTTACTCAGAGGCTGAGGCAGGAGAATCACTTGAATCCAAGAGGCGGAGGTTGCAGCAAGCCAAGATCGTGCCACTATACTCCAGCCTGGATGACAGAGTGAGACACCATCTCAAAAAAAAAACCAAAAAAACTCTTTTTGATTCATATTTTCACATTGAAGATTTGAGTTCTCATCCACAGCTTCATTTTTCTCAAAAACCACTTAATATCCCCATTTTTCAAAACCTTTTGTGATCAACAGCAGCAGAGGTAGAATTTTCTATTTACCGCTCCTTACTTCTGGGCAGAATTCTCAGCAGTAGCACTATCCAGGTCCTGGGTGGAGAACCAAGTGGACCTCCTACAACGCGGCCTCCCTTATGAAGCTGCCTCTGGCAAAGACACAAGAAAAATATCATAGGCCAACTTCAGGACACTGCCATTTCACAAGTTCTGATGATGTCCACAGAGCAAAAGATTTTTCAATATGTGCCTTTACATAAAAATTGAATTGAAATTTGTGGGATTCTTATGAAATACATTAATGAAAGAAAATAGCCTTTGTTGTGATCATGTAATGTTTGAGGTGAAAATGTTTATTTAGCTGAATCATTCATGTGTTTGCTTTACTTCTCCATTTCTCTTTGTGAAGATCATTACTGCCACTCAATTTGCTTGAAATGTGCTAGGATCCTTTCAAAACAGGCAAGCATCTTGGCAAAGACGTTGTTGTATGGTTAGACCACCTTGATAATATAATCGTGCAGACAAACTCATACTTCTGTTAAACTATTCTACTTCCCCTAGACGTGCTTTATAATTCATCTATAACTTAAATATTTAGAAGACAAGATATTAATAATAAAAAAGGAATACCAAAACAAATCACCAGCCCATCTGATGATTTTCATAAAAGAAGAACATAATTTTTAAAATACCATTGTAGTGTCTAGTTCTGCAGAATGAGGGAGAAAAACAAAGCATGGTTCAATTCAGGCAAAACACACTCACATATAGCGTGACTTTGAGCAGATCATCTGACTGCTCTATATGTAAGTTTTCTCTTCTATTGAAAATATCTGGCCTTACTAATACATTTAATTATAATAGGAATAAAATAAACTCTCTGATACATACATATAATAAGTAAATATATGTAAGCATAAATGTTTATGTAAATTAAAGTAGAAACATTTTGTATTTCACAACACTTTTACGTGATTTGGAAATATTTATATTCTTTAACTCAATAATTACACATCTAGAAAACCTATCCTAAGGAAATAATCAGAAGTTATCCAAAGATTATGCATAAAAATATTTACTGAAGCACACTTTTATTTAGAAAAAGATGGAAACAACCTAAATGATTATTCAAGTTCATAACATGCAGCTATTTAAAGTTTTCAAAGACTGATAATGACTTAGAAAAATGACACAATGTAACATTTAAAATTTTACAAACAGAATGATATCAATTGTGAAATATATATGTACATAAATAATGTATGAACAAAAAACTAGAAGAAAATATATGAATATACTATCCATTTTTATTTCTGGGTAATTTTTATTTTCTTCATTATACTTTCATCTTTTTAAATGTTCTAAATAACCATGTATTATTTTTTAAATATAAAAAAAGAAGAATGTTATTTTGAAAGCAATGTTTACCTGCAATAATAAAAGAAAATTGAGGCAAAATGAATATTTTATCATTTATATTTGTTACAAATTAGCATACTAGGCTGTCTAGCTGGGGTGCACCTACTCTTCTTTTGGTATGCAGTTTAAGCCCCTCTTTTAGGAAGCACTACATGACCACTACATAACCACACCTCACAATCAGATGACTCCCTTCCCCATTGCACACCCCAACCTCTGGTGCACCAGCACCCTGGGACTCACTGCTACATCCCTCATCACACTGCACGTGGGGGTGAAGGTCTGGCACTTGCATGTTAGCATAATGCCTTTGGCCAATATTTAAGGATAAAAAAACTAGCCTATAAAACAACTCCTTCTATTTAATGTAAAGACATTTTCAAAAGCAAAATATTGTTCCCTAATTACGCACACTCATCTCATGAGGACCATTTAGGAGAAATTCTCTCTGGTCTCAATTTCAGAAATAGTCACATTTCTTCCCAGCAACATGTTTGACTTGAATTTTGGGAACATTATGAATTGTTTAATCATTCTTCTCTCAACTTGTTGGCTGCTAGAAAGTTTAGTGCTCATTCTGTGATCCACCGCTGGCAAAAAAAAAAGCAGCATGCTTTTTTAATTCTTTGAGACGGAGACTTGCTCTGTCACTCAGGCTAGAGTGCAGTGGCATGATCTCAACTTGCTGCAACCTCTGTCTCCCAGGTTTAAGCAACTCTCCTACCTCAGCCTCCTAAATAGCTGGGATTACAGACGCGTGCCACTACACCCAGCTAATTTTTGTATTTTTAGTAGAGACGGGACTTTATGTTGGATTCAGGCTGGTCTCGAACTCCTGGGCTCAAGTGATCCCCCTGCCTCGGCCTCCCAAAGTGCTGTGATTACAGGCATGAGCCACCACGCCCAGCCCACAGCATGCATTTAATGTATGACTCTTGCCCGGAGTGTCAATTTACTTCCAGGTATTATTTTTCTTCCTTACCTCTCTGTCTTCATTTGTAAAAAGCCAAGTTTTTTGGTGTTTGAATTTGAGATTGCAAGACTCTTTTGAAGCCAGTCGCACTATGTATAAATCAGCTAGTTAATGAAACAAACAACTTGGAATCATTTTTATACTATTATTTTTTGTACTGTTGTATAATAACTTTACATCTTCAATGTGTGAGACAATGTTGCTTGATTGCTGAATTTATTTAATTTTTCTTTGTGGAGAAAAAATATTTCTACATTGTATTTTTTTGAAAAAAAAAATTTAAGTAATTACTTGCAAGAGGTGTTTGTTTTTTCTCCAGATTGTTGGTGACTTGTCAAGAGGGCCACTATGTGAGTGACACTATTTTTCTGCCAGATCATAAAATTAGGTAGAAATTTTAATGTATTCTAATGACCAAAATCTTAATTTGCAACATTCACCATGTTTTAAAATATTCAAACATCTGTTCCAGTTGCATTGCAATGGCAAAGATTCATTTCTTTCTTATTTGGCAAGCACTACAAATATATCTGTTATTTACAAGCGTATTGCCTCATCTATCAAGGTTGCTCAGAGCAGACAGCATTTAGTGACTGAGTACAGCATGGCAAAGAATGATAAAAAAAGAAAAATGATTCCAGCCACAGTTATGTTAATTCAGGAATGTCAACTGTGAAATGTTAAATCTCCCATCAAGTAAGCATTTCCCAAAAGGAAGCTTGACCACCATCTCAACACAAACTCAATAAATATAATTAGTGCAGTTGAAATTGTGCAGTCGAAGCAATCATTGTACTGGGCTTTTTTCTTTCTTTCTTTTTTTGTTAGTTGGTTCCATATCAAAGTCTCAAATTAAACTGAGACCTCTAGAAACCCCAACAGACCAGCCCACAGCAAAATTAAATGGGTAATGACAAGAGTGAGAGGAAAATATTTTAATTGAACATTAGATTTCATGAATTTAGGTTCTCTTACATATTTTCCAGGGCACATTTTATATCTTCGGTGTTTGAGATTTTTTTTTTTTCATTTTATTTCATATATCTCTCTAGGACATCACTCCAAAGGATATCTGGAGGGCAAAGAAAATGCCATCAGACATTAGTCCCCTTAGAAACTTCCATATAAAGCCCTCCCCTGGATATTTATGGATATGCAATTCTGCTTTCTCCTGGGCATTCCCCCAGGTGATTAATAAGATATAGTAAGGATAATTTTAGATATAGAGAAACCGTGTGTAAGGAAATACCTATGGGACAGAAAAAATAGATAATAACTTTTCATTTAGATAACTCATAGCCAAGTGCAACACCTAACTTCCTTAGGAAGAATCAGATCTGAAAATTCTGTCAGGCAGTATGAAACTGTTATGCCAGAACTTGGTTGACCCAAGGTCAAGGTTTGGAGAGGCAAATAAGCTTCGAAGATTGAGACAGATACTCTAAGGCCAGACAAACAGGGAGCTGAATCAGAAGACAGAGATTAGCTAAGACAAAAGAGTCCCACTGTTATCAAAGGTTTATACAATCTTTTGTCTTACAGTATGGACTGGGTGGCTAAGCACTACCACCATTTACCCCAGACACAATGTGAGGCCCCAGACTTCCAAGGATTTATGAAATGCCATCCCCACAACAACACAATGTAGTCAAAAAAGCAGATTCACAAAGATAAAGCAGCAACAACGACAGCCACTTCCATTTATGAGCAGGCACTCTATACCAAGTACTGTGCTGAGCTTCATTTTTCTTTCTCATTTTCTCCTTATCACAAAACTCTCTCCTGGGCCACACTCCTAGCCAAAGAGAGCACCCTAAACATGAGGCTTGCCAGCTTCCATAGGGCAGTCCCAAGGAAGCAAGCACCATTATTTCCCCCACTTTACACTGAGGAGAGCTTCCGAGAAGTCAAGTAACTCATAAAAGCAAGACAACTAGTGAGTGGCACACACAGGCCTCATAACTATGTTTTTAACCATGTCTGAAATATCAGGAGATAAGAGCAGGTAATTCATTAAAAAGTAGTACAAATGACCAGCGAATCCATGATTATAGTGTAACCTATCTGGCAAAGAAAGAATGCCAATTAAAAAGAGATCACATTTGTCATTGATCAAACTAAGGACATTTTATTTTGCTGAAGATCTTTTGAGAAAGTAGTAGGTGCTCATATCCTGCCAGTAGAAGCTCAAAGTAACCACTTTCTAGAACACAATTTTATAATAGGAATTGGTTTAACAAAATGAAAATATAAAACTAACAATTCAACTTCGACATTTTGACTTGAAGGAACAAAAATAAGACCTAATATTTTCTATGTATATATTTTCTGGGCACTTGGGATAGAATGGTGAGCAAGATACAGTTGGTCTCTGTCCCTGTTGGGTTTAAGGGTAATGATGCTCATTATTATATCATTCACATAATAGCCAAAAAATTGGAATTAATGGGGCTTGAGTAAATAAACTATGACACATGCATAAAATAGAGTAAATTGCAGCTATAAATGAAATACTACGCTGTAGAATAACTTTAAGGTGTTGATAAATGTTCATAATATTTTCTGGAGAAGTAGATTACAAAACATAAGACTGTGAAACAGAATGCATGTTCTTTACAGTCCAAATTTTGTATATTCTTTAAATTGTGTTTATTCACTTAACAAATGTTTATTGAAAACCTATTTCATGGCAGGCCCTAGGGAAATAGTTATAAATAAACAGATAAAGTCTTTGCCTAACTTGAGCTTACATTCTAATTAGAAGAAGAGACAATAAACAAAAGTTATAAATATATGATATAAATATAGGATATATAATATATAAATATATGACATAACATTATTGTGAAAAAATTGAGTAATATATGTTAGCCAGAGAAGGAAGCTCTGATCAGGTGACATTTGAGCAAAGACTTGGAAAAGGTAAAAAAGTGAACCCCGAGGAAATCTGAAATAAGAGCATTAGAAGCAGAAAGAACACGAAGTGCAAAGTCCCTGAGGCAGAATGGGCTTGTGTTCTAGGAAGAGCAGAGTGAGAGAGAATGGTAGAGAATTATAGGAGACCGCTAGTGGAGGGGTCAGATCATTTAGAGGCTTGAAAGTCATGGTAAAGAATTTGAAATTCGTTTTGAATTAGATGAAAGAGTTGGGCAGGTTTGAAGGACAGACTTTAGGGATGGCAAAAGCAAGATGTTAGACTAGCTGGTAGTAGTGGAGCTGATGAGAAGACCCTGGAGTTGATCTGACATTGACTGAAATGGAGAAACTAGGAGAGGAGACATTCTACAGTAATAGATGAAAGAAAACAAATGAAAAGTTTGTCCAGGGACATGTGGCAGCCGTGAAAAAATGCCTCTCAGATCTCCAGCTGCAGTGAGTTGAGTGTGTTGAACCCCTCCCCAGCTGCTGGACCTATTCACACCCAGGCCTTGTTTTTTCCAGGCTGCTCCCAGCTGAAGACTCCTAGGGATACTAAGTTATGCCCATCACAAGAGATGTGGGCTTTCTCTGATGGTGACTTTGGCTCAAGGATCCCATGCCAACTTTGCTGAAACTTTCTTAGGACTGCATCAAAGTCTAAGACTTCCTATCCAAACTTCCTTTCTTCCCTCTGTCCCCAACATGGGGTAGCTCTGCATCCCAGTGTGACAGCTCCCCCGGCCTCCTCCAGGTCCCCCTACTCTTCTCCAGCTCCCTTCCCATTTTCTCCTCACGAGCATTTCCCCCAATTAATAGGATTGAACCTCTAATCCCATCTTGGCATCTATAATACTCTTCTCAGTGTGCTCAAACTTACACCAATGTTGAGTTTAAGATACTAATAAACACCCAAATGAAGATGTCAAGTAGACAGTGTAGAGTTCAGAGTTGGGAATAGAGATACAAAATGGGAGCCATCTGCACACAGATGGTATTTAAAGCCAGGGAGCTAGATGACCTTGCTTTATTCAACCTTCAGTTCCTTCAGTGCCTAGATCCTAGCTAACCACCTAAGAAGGATAACCTCAATGTTACTTCGTGCTGAAGTGTGCTTTGTGATGAATGCCTTCCTGGCAAAAGCCACCCCTGTAGGAACGTCTGCATTTACCTTAGGATGTTCATGAAGTGAACCCAAAGGATCAACCTGTTCTGGTGGAATTTCAAGTCCCATGGCAATTGAGTGAGTGGAATTATTTTGTGCTTTCTCTATGTCCATTTAGAGTCATACTCCCTATCACTTTTGACTAAATCAAACTTGTAGATTTTTTTTTGTTTATTTCCCTTTGGTTTTCATCCTCCAGTTTCTGCTCTCCACTCCAGATCATCCCTTGACCTTTTCATCCTTCTCTCTTTTATTTACCTTCAGTGATAACTCCTTTATTCCTGGAATAGGTTTTTAAGCAATTTCACTAACTATACTCAGAAATATGTAGTTAAGACCCCTAAATCTTCCTGCAACATAAAATAAAGGAAGGTGCAATACCCTCTACCCAAATAAGCCAATAGGAAGTCTGCTAGTTAAGGAAAGTTCAACATGTAGAAAAACTGAAAAATATGGTGAAGAGCAAGAAAACAATATGAAAGTGGAACAGCCAAAGTTAGACAAGGATAAAAGAAATGTTATTTATATAAAAGTAATAGCCACTCTTTCCCCTACCCCCTTATTTTTATCTAGGATTTCCAGCAAAAATATTCTCTAACTTCATCCTTTCCTCTGGTTCTTGTCAGTTGTTATATTCAGCTTCCATCTGCCTTCCTCCCATGTGTGAGTGCACACTTATTTCCTCCCTTTTCGCATATACACAAGAGAGATGAACATTCTCTTGGAAACAAAAATCAATAAAGTAGACGTAAAATTTACTAAAACTACATTAGAAAAGTTAAGGAAAGTCATATCTATATCTTCTTGACTGATGAACAAACATTATGCATTTCTCAGTGGTGTCTTCTTCCCTTTACAATGTTAGCATCTCTCAAAACTTAGTGACAGAACACGTGTTCTGGAAAGCATGAGTATTCTTATGGAGGGAATGGAGCAGAATATTAAGATCTAGTTGTCCTCAAAAGTCCAAAATGTGTCACCACTATGTCTAATTATTGCATTAATTTAAAAGCCTACATCTATAACAACATCTCACTTGGGCTCACAGTGCTGCTGCAACTAGCCCCTGGCTCAGCCCATGTACTGTTAGGTTAGTGCAAAAGTAACAGCAAAAACTGCAATTACTTTTGCACCAACCTAATAGCTTAGAAAGGCAGCCAGCATGTTTCTGCTATGTCAAAGAGCCATGGGGGAATTTTTAGAGTTAACCTGATTTTATTGCAAAATCCCAAAATAAACTACCACTGAGACTAATAATCCCAGGAAACATTGCAGTACAATCCCATGAAGCTAGTCTTGCTGTTTTCCCTTTCTCTAACCAAAGTTATAATTAAGATCATTATGGAATTTCCCTCTGCCCTCAGGGAAACACAATTCCAATTTTATAATGCAGTCAATGGAACAGTAGGACTCAATTTGAAATTTTTGAACAGAGTCTTTGGCAATACACACATCTACTTTGTAAATTGAGGTATACCTCAATATACACAAAATGCCTAAAGCTCCAAGAATATCAAAAGTAATTTGGAAAACATAATTGATGTTTGTGTGAAAAAATAACATCATTTAACACATTTAGCTTGCCCAAGGGAAGAACAGCTTACAAGTATTCTTTCTGTGAACTCTAAAAAACACCAGAAAGACTGTATATAGAGAAAATGAAAAGAAATTAAAAATTAAATGCAGATTGGCTATCAGAAAAAAGAAAAACTGTCTCCGTATCATCATTATCTACCCCCTCCCCCAGATTAATTAAGACATTAAATGGACTTACTCAAGAACTAGTAATGACTCTAACACTGGAGATATGTGATAGCTTTAAATTAGTCATAAGGACAGGAACAGCCTAGGTGTCCATTCTCGGGTCTTTACAGTTTTTCTTCACCCTTGGTTTCAGGAAGGTTAAAATTCATTGAACAGTGGGGAAAGGAGAATATAGTTGACGGAATACAGCATGCAACTCAAAAAGCTGCAATTTCTTATGGCAGCCTCCAGTGAACATGGAGCACTCACTCTCTACCCCACCCCAGCCCAGAAGGCAGCCTCACTTGTACAGATAATGTGCTTCTCATCCATTCTGCCTTAACAATGCCATTGCTTCTACTCAGTGAAAGCTAAATGAAATGTATCATCATTCTCAAACCTCAGTGATTTTAGTTTTAGGGAATACTGAAAAAGACACTGCTGACATAGATGTTACTTTTCTTAGGAAGAATAGTTGGGCAGGGGCATTGCTTCAAATGCCTTTAGAGCAGCAAATATGCACAAGTGGCAAAACATGAGGGGATTTGTTCATAAATCCATGGGAAGCACTCTATGTACATACTCCTAGAAATATCTGGGGAAAAGACATTTTGCATGGAGTTAGATGTCCTATCTAACAGGGAGCTGCTACACCACCAGCAGCATAAAGTTATTACTATTAATGGGAATTTCATTTGTATCTACTGATAGGTGGATACTTGGAAAGTCTGTATTTCATACCGAAGTTTCCATTTGGATAACTGAAAATTTTCACTTTATCTTTGTAGTCTGAAGATTTTTATCCCATTTATTCAATATTAAAATATGGTGCTATTAAATGAAGAATGAAAGGATTCTTTACTGGTTCATCATTTGTGTTTCTAATCTACAGGTGGTGAGAAAAGGTGTAACAAGAATCTCTTCTGCATACCATCAGTTGTAGTGCTCCATGTCAAGATCCCAGCAACCCCACTCAAAAGAAAACATTCACTTGCTAGCTCTAGTGTTAGCTCAAAATCTGTGTAGTGTTATATGCTGGTAAACTTGCCTCTACCACATGGGAACTGCAAGGCTCCTTTCAAACACCTAACTCAATAGTCATAGCAAACACATAGTACTTACCAAATCCAGAAACTCTTCTAATCTACATGTTGTAATTTATTTGATTTTCACTTGGCCCTATTAAGTAGTTGCTATGCTAATCTCTGCCTTAAAGAGAAGAAAATCATTGCACAGAGAGTGAAAAGTTAGGGTGTGTAAATAGACAGTCTGGATCCAGGGCCTTAGCCAGACCCGAAGACTTAGGCAGCTAGTCCCTTGCCACCTACCTCTCCAGGTTCTGCTGAAGAGGAAAAGGTAGTGCTAGCAAAAAGAAGGATGGTCAGGCACAGTGGCTTATGCCTATAATCCCAGCACTTTGGGAGGCCAAGGAGGGCAGATCATTGGAGGTCAGGAGGTCAAGAGCAGTCTGGCCAACACGGTGAAACCCCGTCTCTACTAAAAACACAAAAATCATACAGGTGTGGTGGCAGGTGTCTGTAATCCCAGCTACTTGGGAGGCTGAGGCAGGAGAATCACTTGAACCCGAGAGGTAGAGGTTGCAATGAGCTGAGATAGTGCCACTGCACTCCAGCCTGGGCAACAGAGTGAGACTCTGTCTCAAAAAAAAAAAAAAAAAAAAAAAGAAGAAGAAGAAGGAGCCATTAAGCTGCTTAAATATACCAAAGACAAATTCTAAGAGGAAGGTATGATGCAAAAAAGAAAAGCAAAGATCCAAAGTGGGCTGATCCAAAAGATCCCAAGTGGGTTTGGCTTTGTGTCCCTGCCCAAATCTCAAGGTAACTTGTAATCCCAGTGTTAGAGGATGTGCCTAGTGGGAGGTGGTCTGATCACAGGTGCAGTTTCTAATGGTTTAGCAACATCCCTTAGTGCTGTTTGTTTCAAAGTGTGTAGCACCTCCACCTACTCTCTTTCTCTCTCTCTCTCCTGATGGTGAACGAAGATGTGCCGGCTTACCCTTCACTTTCTGCGATGTCCGTGTTTCCTGAGACCTCCCAGAAGCAGAAGCCTGTACAGCCTGCAGAACTACGAGCCAATTGCGCCCCTTTTCTTTATAAATTACCCTGTCTCAAGTAGTTCTTTTTTTTATATATAACCCGCAATTACTTTTTCATCAAGTAGTTCTTTATAGCAGTGTGAGAATAGACTGATACAGAAAGTAAGACATCAGAGGTGGCACCAAGCTGCCTCTATCTCTAATCTTTTCACTTTCACATAAAGCAAAACTTTATCTCTTAGTGTCTTTGTATTCTTGATCCATGCCCAAGCTTGTTTAGTGGCAGTGATCTAGAAGGTGGAGTGTATTTTTTTTTTAAAAAATAAGTTGCTACAACAATATGTCCCAAGACTACCTCACAATACCTATGCTGTGGCCATGAGGAGCCCCACCAAGAATGCCAGTCTATCTCAATGACATCAATGTAACGGCATTTCTGGCAGGCCGTGCTATTATTCAGAAGTTGTAAACATCCCATTTCTCCCGTTTCTGAACACCCACTCCAACCTGTTTGTTTTCACTGATGTGCTTGGGAGCTTGGTTTTGTAAATGGAGAAGAGAGGAGTTTTGTTGGAGAGGGACTGGGGAAAAGCTGAGGCTCCATAGGGGATAGAATGGCATGTGGCCTTCACTTAATCCCTTGGTTTTGAGCCCCTTTGGAGAAGGAGATTGGAGACTGTGAGTCTCTGGCACAAGCAGAGCTGCACTGGGGTCAAAGTGACCAAATGCGGTCCAGAGTTGGGGAGGAGCCCATTCTATTCAGCATTGCTCACCACCCTAATAACCAGGGAGCATCCAGATGTATCATCCTTGGCATGAACATTGACATGTCATGATTGGCAGTGACAAAAGCAGTTTTGTAGGTAATCAGGTTGGACAAGAGAGCACCAGGGCAATGAGAACAAATTTCATTTGACAGTTGACAGGCTTCTTGGTAGGCCTACATGAGGCATACCTTTGGGGACATCAAATCCAGCGAATAGGACCTTATCCCATCTAATTTTAGGTAGGAAAAGAAACTGTGGCCTTGTTTTATAATCACATGCTAGCGTGTAATATGGCATATTAATTTAAATGAGCTTCCATCTCAGCTCCATGTTACCTCATACTTGAACTGTTGCAGTAACCTCTCTGCCTTCAGACTCTCCTTCCTACAGGCTGAATGATATTTCCAATAATTTAATCTCCTTGCCCAAAATGTACTCTATGCCCCAAGATAAGCTGTGCCTGTGGGCAACATAAAATGTGGTTGTAATTACAGAGGAGAGCTGGGAAGGTGATCAATCATCCCACATTCCCAGGACTATCCTGGTTTCAGCATCAAAAGTCTCATGTGCTGGGAAACCCCTCATCCACAACAAACAGAGAAGGTTGTTTATCCTTGCTGACCATTGACTTTGGCTTGGGATTAGCTAAAGGTGTGTGGGGTTATATATATTTTTCTAATGATGTGCTCCAACACAGACAAGAAGCATTAATAGATGCTCTTTTATGCCAAGGAGCAATGAAATTTAGTTGCTTACTTCATATAGGCAGCCTGGTTGCTATGGCAACAGTGAGTGGCAAACTTGATTGTACAAACATATAAAATCGACAAAAATGTGCTTGTTTTATGCCTTTAAGTTTTAATATTTGCTACCACAAGCTAAGCCCCTCATTGTGAAATTGCATTATAACACTTAAACATAACTATTTACCTTTCAAAATATTATTACCAGCATATTTGGAAGCTAATTAGTTATCATATTTATAACTTCTGTTTAAAATATGTCGTTGGGAGAATTTTTAGGCCATCAGTTTAATTCTAGACATGAATTATAAACTCTCTGAGGACAGAATGTTTGAACAACTACTAAATTCTTGGTGCACAGGTGGTACCTAATGTATACCCACAGTTACAGGGAATAGTCTGCACATTTTTATGGGCTGAAGTTAAGACTCCAAAATCATTTATTTATTTAAACCCTATCTTATTCTATAAAGAATTTAAGGAGGCTTTCAAAATATAAGATAAAGCAAGAAAGGAAGAAATGAATATGAAGAGAAAATGTGAGTAGGAAAATAAACTGGCTCCATGAGTAAGGTTAGTAAAAAACAAAATGCATGTCAAGAAGTTGCATTTCCTCACAAAATTCTAAACATAATATTAGTTGTGACATTATACTACAGTTAGCCCTCCATTTCTGCAGGTTATACATGTGTATATCTAAACCATCTAACTGGCAATTGAAAGAGAAAAACATGCTCTATTATAAAATTCAGTATTCATTTGGTAAAAGCAAACCAGTTACCTAAAAATAGTATAAACATTTATAGGGAAATGAAGGATATTTATCATTTGGTCTTCACATAAAGGATACTATTCAAGACGGGAAATATCTAAATCAATTGCCGGCTATCTGACCTAAGACTACTGTGTAGGTGAGGAGAATTACATAATTACTTAAAAGGAAAAATATCTTATTTATCTAAAAAGAGAAGAAATAGCTCAAGAAAAATAATTATGTCAATTAATAGTAATTAAGACCTCAGTAACAAAGTAATTCTCTGTCATAGGTAAAAGATATTAACCACACGGCTTTGAAAAAAAAATGTAAAGAATTTTATTTTTCTCTGTTAAAATAATGGGCAGAAAATTATTAGCTATGTGCCCCCAAATATCCTGTAAAATACTATATACAATAAGCTATACCAATAAAAGGAAATAATTTATATTTGATAGAAATTATAGATCTTTATAATGTACAATGGGTTCTACATGAAATATTTAATTGGTTCTTTTATGACACTAATCATACAAAACAGGAAACAAGTGACTTTTTCAACTTAGTGATCTCAGATTCAAACTTAGTTCTGAATCAAGCCTATATTCACTCCAATACCTCTGACTAAATAAATTAACCACATAATTCATAATATAGAAATTCTTTAATAAAAATATATTCAAGTCATAAAACATAATTTTAGTTGTGACATTATACTACAGTTAGCCCTCCATTTTTGCAGATTATGCATCTGCTGATTCAACCAAACACAGATGGAAAATATATTAAAAATGTAAAAATAACATAACAATAAAAATAATATAAATAAAAAGAGGAATAATAACAGCTATTTACATAGTATTCATACAGTATTAGGTATTATAAGTTATCTAGAGTTCATTTAAAGTATACATGAGGCACTGTCAACCCCACCAGCAACCCTGCCCCCACATACTGTTAAGGGGTCTGAAGACCACCTGTCAGAGGCCCATCACCACTCATGCTGGTGATTCCACATCTTCCAGCAGTAGGGCAGCTGCACACATGCCACTCACGGACCCAAGAATCAGCACACCCAACATCCCTATCCCCAGCAAATCTGCACCACAGCCTCCACAAATAACCTTAGTTTAGGCCATCAAGGAACTCACAAACACGGCAGACATTAATTACAACTAAAGAAAATATACAGAGACTACATTAGTGCACCCACCCAGAACCAAAGCCAAAACACCCTAGCCAACTAACACTATAGAGCACAGGTATAGGAAAAAGACATTCCCTACAAAAGCTACATAAAATGGGAAGAAGCAACTGTTCCAACAGATGTGTACATATTAAGATAAGTATGCAAGAAACATGAAAAAGCAAGGAAACATGCCACTTTCAAAGGAACACAATAATTCTTTAGTAACAGAAACCAAAGAAACAAAAATTGATGAAATGCCTGAAAAGAACTACCAAATATGAAATGCCTGAAAAGAACTTCAAAATAATGCTTTTAAGGAAACTCAACAAGATACAAGAGAACATAGATGATTCAATGAAAATTTTTTAAAAATTATGATCTTAATGAGAAATTTAACAGAGATAGATACAAAAAAAGAACCAAACATAATCTGAGAACTAAAAACTTAAATGAGTTAAATTAAAAATACACTTAAGAGCTTAACAATAGACTAGATCAAACAGAAGAAAGAATATCTAAACTTGAAGACAAGTTTTTTGTTTGTCTTTGTTTTTGAGACAGGGTCTGGCTCTGTTGCCCAGACTGGAGTGCAATGGCACAATCTCAGCTCACTGCAAGCTCAGCCTCCCAGGATCAAGACATTCTTCCACCTCAGCCTCCCAAGTAGCTGGGACTAAAAGTGCATGACACCATGCCTGGATAATTTTTGAACTTTTTGGGAGATGGGATCTTGCCATGTTGCCCAGGCTGGTCTCAACCTCCTGAGCTTAAGCAATCTGCTTGCCTTGGCCTCCCAAAGTTTTGGGATTACAGGCATAAGCCATCATACCTGGCCAGGTCTTTTAAAATAACTCAGTCAGATTAAAAAAAAAAAGAAAGAAAGAAAAAGAAAAAGAATTTTAAAATGAAGAAAGCCTACATGACCTAAGATACATCATCACACAAAAAAAGTATTTGTACTATTCGGAATTTCGGAAAGACAAGATAGGGGAAATGGCACAGAAAACCTACTTGGTGAAATAATACCTAAAAACTTCTCAAATCTTGGAAGAGTTAAGATCATTGAGGTACAAAAAGCTTAAAAATCACCAAACATATTCAACACAGAAAGTTCTTCTCTCAAACACATTATAGTCAAATGGTTAAAAAGTCAAAGAAAAAAAGATTTCTAAAAAGAGCAGGAGAAAACTGTCTAGTTACATATAAGGAAATCCCCATCAGAAAAACAGCAAAGTACTAAGTAAAACCCTACAGGCTACCATAGAATGAAATTGTATATTCAAAGTCCTGAAAAAAATAACTGTCAGCCAAAATTACTATACCCAGCAACACTATTCTTCAGAAATGAAAGAGACATAAAAAAAAGAGTTATCCACCCCAAATCCACAGAATATACATTTTTCTCAGCACCACATGGCACATACTCTAAAATTGACCACATAATTGGAAGTAAATCACTCCTCAGCCAATGCAAAGGAATGGAAATCATAACAAACAGTCTCTCAGACCACACTGCAATCAAATTAGAACTCAGAATTAAGAAACCAACTCAGAACAGCACATCTTCTTGGAAACTGAATAACTGGCTCTTAAATATCAACTAGATAAACAATTAAATGAAGGCAGAAATAAAGATGTTCTTCAAAACCAATGAGAATGAAGAAACAACCTACCAGAATTTCTGGGACACATTTAAAGCAGTGTCTAGAGGGAAATTTATAGCAATAAATGCCCACATGAGAAGCAAGGAAAGATCTAAAATCTACACCCTATCATCAAAATTGAAAGAGCTAGAGGAGCAAGATCAAAA
>CAUYLG010042853.1:0-19040 GCA_963573385.1 Cacajao melanocephalus
CTTAGGGCTCCTCCGCCTGGGAATCTCCTAGTCTGTGGGCAATAAAAATCCGTCTGGAAATGCGGCGTCCACTCACCCTCTGCGCTTTCAATGGGAGCTGCAATCCTGAGCTGTTCCTAATCGGCCATCTTGGATCGAATCTTTTTTTTTTTTTTTGAGGTGGAGTCTCGCTCTGTCGCCCAGGCTGAAGTGCAGAGTGCTGCACAGAGCGGAATTAACTTTAATTACCACCTTGAGGTGTCCACAATGAGAGAAATGGAGGAAGTCACAAATTCTGAGATGAGAGAAGCTTCTTAGGTAACTATGAGATGTTTTAAAAAGTACCTTGTCTCTTTGGTAAGTGGAGTTTCCCAACTCCTGTTCAATGATCTGTCAAAGTTAGAATGCACATGAAAGATGCATTGAGACAACTGTACTTGTCTGAGAGGAAAACAAAAATTTGTTTTTGTGGTGAATCCTTCCAAAATAGGTAAAATTGAAGCTGCTTTAAGGCACCATGTGAGGAAATTTGATTTTAGCCTTTTTTTCCCCCTCTCACTTATAGTTATTCTAGGTGACAAAGAACAAATTATATTAAAAGAGGCTGAGGTTTTTAGGAGCTGCTTTTCAAAACATAGAAACCAACATTCTTCTTACTGGTTGACTTAGTTTGAATGTGTGTTTGCCTGGGGTTAGGAGACATAGCCTCCTCAAAAAGGCATGGCTCTACCATCGTCAGGCAGCTCTTTCTAAGGAATGATCAACTTATCAGACGTATTTTCTTCTCTTTAGTAACAAACCAACATTCCCCTTTCCGTGCACCCATTTGCTGGATCTCCATCCTACTTTGTTAAAATTATAACTGTCTCTTGGATTCCAGGCCTTCTCACAGACCTGCCTTTCCACTGTCCAGGAGTAGCTTTGAATTCCAAAATCTAGTCATAAAGCTAATTCATTCCCCAAATGTTTCTTTTCACAACTGTTTATGGAGGGACAGTGTGTTGCAGGCTCCGTGCTAGCTGCTGGAATACAGCTATGAACCAAGTGGAGAAAGATTCCTGCCCTATAGGAGCTTACACTCAGGGGAAAGGGGAATTAGCTTCCTTGATAAAATATAAGTTGGTCTATTAATAATATATGATATATATTATCTATATATAAATATGTGTCTTCTCTAGATTTCTCATCCAAGCATGTGTATCTGTGCAGCTCAAACAGATCCTACAGAGACTGGGACAGAATTCTTATTCAGAGAAGATTGCATTCACTGTGCTAGAGCATTTGTTACTCAGAGCCAAAGAGCTCCTTCTGCTGTAGATGCCTTAATCTTGTTATCACGATTATGTGAGAAGAGAGAGACTAAAACAAACCTTCTCACTGCCATTTCCATTTCTCTGCCCCAAGGCCTTTGTTTTAAATTCCAGAAGGTGAAAACAATTTAGAAACAAAAATGACTAATGACATGAAGGACTGATTTATGGGAAAGGATCCTAGGAGATAAATATGTTGGGGTTGACTTTAGGAGGCTCTCAGAAATTCCTGGTGATATAGTTGGTGAAGAAGGACTAGCATGATATTAAATCTAAAACAAAGTAAGGTAGAAAAGGACAATTAAGGACGTTTGGGAATACCTAATTATTACTATTACTATTATTATTATTTTTGAGACAGAGTCTTGCTCTGTCACCCAGGCTGGAGTGCAGTGGCGTGATCTTGGCTTACTGCAAACCCTCTCTCCCAGGTTCAAGCAATTCTCCTGCCTCAGCTTCCTGAGTAGCTGGGACTGCAGGTGTACACCATCATGCTCAGCTAATTTTTGTATTTTTAGTAGAGATGGGGTTTTGCCATGTTGGCCAGGCTGGTCTTGAACTCCTGACCTCAGGTGATTCCCCCGATGCAGCCTTCCAAAGTGCTAGGATTACAGGCGTGAGCCACCACACCTAGCCTGGAATACATAATTCTTAACATTCGTATGATGCTTTACAGATGAATAACAAGGTTGGATATCATCGAGTAAGGGCTTAGCTTGTGACAAGTGCTTACACAAAAAATTATTTAAAGAATATTTATTAAATGCCTAGTATGTGCAAGAGGCTGTTCTAGTTTCTGGAGATCCAGCCTTAAAGAGAAAAGACAAAAAATCTTTCCTTTATGGAGCTTGCATTTAGTTGGGGAAGGTAGAATACACACACAAAAAATAAATAACATATGTCATCGGGTCGAGTGGTGTTAAGTGCATGACGTGAGGGTACGATTATCTGCATAACTTGCAGAGTAATTTCACAAACATCATTAACTCATTTAACAAATATTTATTGAGCATACAACATGTACCAGCCATTGTGTTCACAACAACTGTATAGTTGTTAGCTTTTTAAGACCAAAATATTGAGATATAGACTGGTTAAATGATTTATCCCAGGTAACAGAGCTGAAGGCATGGCATGATGGGCTTATACCTGCAGTCCCAGCACTTTGGGAAGCTGAGGTGGGAGGATGGCTTGAGGCCAGGAGTTTGAGATCAGCCAGGTCAACACAGAGAGATCCTGTGTCTACAATTAAAAAAAAAAAAAATTACAGCTGGTAAATTGCAGAGCCAGGACTCACACCCATATTTTCAGTTTGTAAGTATAGTCCTCTTTCTGAGGCAAGAGCTGTAACTCTAAAATCTGAACCTTGAAGCTTCCTTGTTTCTTCTTTCACTCCGTCTGTTGCTATAAGAATGAAATAAATATGTTTCCAGGGAAGTCTATTTCTACCTTCAGGGGCTCCTGGACGTGTGTGTTCCTTGGGCAATATTTTGTCTTCGATTAGATGAGTTTGGATAGCTTAAAAATTCATTGTGACTTGCAAAAGTTATTTTTAAAAAATTTACATTCATAAACTTTTCTTTAAATGACTTTAAAGAAAGACATCTACTGTAACGTTCCCCTCTCTGTTTCATATCCTCTACTTAATTTTATTCCTTCAATTTCCTCTGGTCATATGAATTTTAAAATTAGGCCCTTTGACTCTTTTATAAACTGTATTTGGAGGCTCTGTCAAATCTCACTGAGACTTTGCTGGATTCTTAAAAGCCCATGGCTCTCTGAATTAATCCTTCACGTGAGAAAGCAGGGGAGATTCTTGGAAGTAATCAGAATTGACATCCATTTCTGTTGTTTTACAACAGTTTCCCAAAGTTTGCAGTTTTAAGTAAATTTAGAAAAATTGTAAAAAAGCACACAAACTTGAAAATAGTCGAGCTGTAGGCCAGGGAATTCAGCCTTCTTATGCTGAATGTTTACATATGGATTATTCTTTAGATGTATTTTTAACACTGTCCCCTTCACTTTTATTTTTGCCACAAGGTAAACCCACCTCCAGTAAATAGTTTTGAACTGGTTTTAAACCAGGATGAATGCAGTATGAAAGCCAACAAATTACGATGGACAGAGCATAGTTAAAAAAATAGTTGGGTGGCTTGGGTATTTAATTATTTTTAAAAAGACACAAAAGCAATAATCTTTAAAAATACAAAAGCAACTTTTGTTCAATGTAGACATTATCACTGTTAATATTTTGGTATGGCCTATCTTTTCACACATGTATTCCTTCTGTAAAAAAATGGGATCATATGTTATGGGCTTCATTTCTTTTTTCTTTGTCTACATCATTTTTATGGCTCTTTTGTAGACTGACATATTATGATTTATAAAATGATTTGTCTATTGATCATTTAAATTATTTCCAATTTTTTTACTCTTATTAATAATTTACAGTGCACATCCTTAAAGTAAAATATTTGAACACATCTGTGATTATTTTTATACATCTGTAAACTAGTTCACAGAAATTAAATTATTGGGTGAAGTGTATGTGGAATTCTAAGGCTTTTATTACTTTTGTCAAATTGTCCTCAAAATTCTGTATTCCCAAAAGTAATATATGGTGAGTTAAAACATTGGATAAGAAACTATTAAATGCAAACCAGGTACAGTGGCATGATGCCTGTATTTCTAGCTACTTGAGAGGCTGAAGCAGGAGGACTTGAGCCCAGGAATTGGTGACCATAGTGCTCTATGACCACACCTATGAATAGCCACTCTAGACTGGACAACATAGCAAGACCCAGTCTCTAAAACAATAAAGTGAAACCAAAAAACCACTAAATGCACAATACATAACACATAATCTGAAAAAGCACAATACATAATCTCAAAAAAGAGAGTTCGGCTGGGCGCAGTGGCTCACGCCTGTAATCCCAGCACTTTGGGAGGCTGAGGCGGGCAGATCACAAGGTCAAGAGACCGAGATCATCCTGGTCAACATGGTGAAACCCCATCTCTACTAAAAAGTTCAAAAAATTAGCCGGGCGTGGTGGTGCGTACCTATAGTCCCAGCTACTTGGGAGGCTGAGGCTGGAGAATTGCTTGAAACCGGAAAATGGAAATTGCGGTGAGCCGGGTTCGCTCCACTGCACTCCAGCCTGGTGATAGAGCGAAACTGTGTCTCAAAAAAAAAAAAAAAAGAGTTTGATCACATCAACCACTAAGAATATTCTGTTCCTTCATTTTGGGGATTTTTCTATTTGAAAACCATCCCAAAGAAAGAAAAATGGAACACCATTACAATTGAGGTCTATGTAGTGTACTGAATTGGAAATCTGAAAATCTGTTCCCTAGCTTGGCTGTGCTGCTCATTTGATGTGTGTGGCTCTGCCAGCCAGTTATTCCACCTGGGCCTGCTATTCTTTATTTGTAGTGTGGCCATATATTGTGCTCTACGTTTGTGGCACAAGAATAATAATTAATAGCATCTTCTTTCACTCTCAAAGTGGACAATGAAGTCCGTGCTTGTCCTACTTACCTCTATGTGAGGTGTTTCCACTATTAAAATAGACATATGTTGTTTTGCCTGCCCAGCCTGTTTCCCCTGTTGTTTTCTGTTGTGGCACCACTCTCTTCCATCATTAGTCTATGTGTGTGCAGCCTAAGTCTCTCCCAGACACATGGCCAGGGTGGGCCAGTCAGAGCACCACATCCTCTTGGACTCAGAGATGAATCTAAAAACAGCCATGTGACCCAAATCACTCTCCTGTGAGCTGTCCTCCTGGATTTCTGATGGGGCTAGTGGTACACTGGCTCATATTGGTCCACAAGAGCCAATTATTAAATCTCTAGGAATTTTGCCAATCAGTTGTTAAACACAGCCATTATTAACAATTAGATTATATAAACTTACAATTAAAGTATATTAAAACAAAGGTAGTGAATACTTCAAACTCACAGCTGCCTAATTATTTTACTATATTATATTACTACCTACGATGTTGAGTTATTTATGTGTTTTGACTCTATAAGGTGCAAATACTACAGAATAGACTACATCTCTTCCCAACTCCATGTATAGTGATGTCAAGTTGGTAGGTTGAAATTGACCATGGTGGGAATATTTACACCATGGAAATTGGCAAATGTTATAAACCAGATTTTTTTTTTTCTGGAAAGCCAATCATTAAACACTTACCTTCACATCACTGGCTAAAACTAATGGGAAAGGGGCTTTTGCTTTTCACTTTGTTGCTATGCCGGTAAAATATAGTCCTGGAGTAGCAGGAGGGCCGTTTTGGTCATCTGGGGAGAGCTTGCTCAAGAACTAATCTAGTGGAAGGGAAAGTAGAGCAGGGCTGTAGAATGACAAGATTATTATTTTTCCTTTGGCTTTATTGAGGTATAATCGACAAATAAAAATAGAGACAAGCTTGGTGTGGTGATTTATTCCTGTAATGTCAACATTTTGGGAGGCAGAGGCAGGAGGATTGCTTTAGCCCAGGAGTTTGAGACCAGTATGGGCAAAATAGCAAGATCCTGTCTCTACAAAAAAATTAAAAATTTAGGCAAGGTGCAGTGGCTCACATCTGTAATCCCAGCACTCTGGGAGGCCGAGGCAGGCAGATCACCTGATGTCAGCAGTTCAAGATCAGCCTGTCCAACATGGTGAAGCCCTGTTTCTACTAAAAATGCAAAAAAAAAAAAAATTAGCTGGGTGTGGTGGTGCACGCCTATGATCCCAGTACTCAGGAGGCTGAGGCAGGAGAATTGCTTGAACCCAGGAGGCAGAGGTTGCAGTGAGCCAAGATTGTGCCACTGTGCTCCAGCCTAGGTGACAGAGCAAGACTCCATCTCAACAAATAAAAATAAATAAAAAATAGAAATTTAGTCAGATGTGTTGGCATGCACCTGAAGTCCTAGCTACTCAGGAGGCTGACATGGGAGGATCACTTGAGGCTGGAAGTGGAGGCAGCAGTGAGCCAAGATTGTGCCACTGTACTTCAGCCTGAGTGACAGAGCAAGACAGACCATGTCTCAAAAAAAAAAACAAAAACAAAAACAAAAACATAAGACTCTTAATGTGAGCATTTGGTATCTTAGTTGGATGAGAAACTGGGTTAATCCACATTAGGTTTCTATAGTTTATAAATAAAAGTCTTTTGATAATATAGACTCTGTGATCTCTAAGAGTCCTTTGCAGCTTCTTAATAATATCTGATTTCAAAATTAAATAAAAAGGGGAACTTCTTAGATCACATTTTAGTGCCCATAGTTACTGTCTTTGACAAGAAGTCAAATAAAAAATATTCTGTAATGAACTCACACAATTTGTCTCAAACATTCAATCCTGCATAATGTTAGCATTAAATGTCTTATAATAAAAATTTAAGCCATGAGACAGATGAAATAAACTTATGTTAATAATTTCACTCATTTTATAAGATTCCCCCCTTCTTTTGAAAATAAAATATTGTGTGTAAGTTGATCCATTTTAAAATAATTTTTTAAAACCAACTTTTAATTATCCTCAGATAATGATTATTGCCTATATTCAACCACAGCACTGTGTCCAGAAAGCCCTGTTAGGATAAAGTTACTCTGCATTTTAAGGACATTGTCCTTTCTCACTTAGAAATATTGATTTCATTTTACCAGTGTGATGTCACTATGGTGCGCCCTGAGGTGGTGTTTCTTAATTAGTGAATGAGTCTGGAGTAGGTCCTACTGAGATATTAGGAATACTCTCCAATTTGACACGGCTGAAGGGCATATTTAACATTTTATTCCTGGCTCACTATAGCTACGACCCATCTCACATACTGTTGGTTCAAAAGAATCAAAATCCCATCGGTGTGTTCATTTTCTGGTACTTGACTGTTGATAGCTCAGAGGTGTTAGTGGTTAATAGTCAACATTCACAAAAATCTTATGAGGCCAAACCTCGTAACTTGCCAAGAGTTAAGATGGCTTAAATTTACCATCCCTGAAATAAAGTGTTCTTTTCTTTCTCTGACGTAAAAGGATGTTAGCGAAAGTCTGTTTTGATTTGGATGATTCCATTTAGAAGTAAACTAAACAACAAAAACCTTGACGCTGGCATTATTAGCTCTGCTAGAATTATCTTTCCATGCCAGAACTTTGGGGTTTCCTTGTCAATAGCTGGCTGCCTCCTCCTAATTCTGTTGCTAGTTTGCCCCTTTTTCAATAGTGAGGTGTCATCTTGCAACTATAACAAAAAAAGCTATTTCAATTAATGTGAATGAGAACTGTGATACCCTGGAATGAAACAAGCACTTCTGGGGACTGACCTTGAGTTAATTCCCTGCACCAGCATTTGCATTTCCCAAAATGTGTTCCAAGAATCCTAGTTAGGGAAACAGTTCATGTCAGCATTTCTCAGTGTGCAGATCATCTGCATCTGAACTACCTGGGGTGTTAAAGTACAGACTCCAGGGCTGCTTCTGAGGGGGTTGGTAACATGAATTTTCAACGGTTTCTCAGAGTGATTCATATGTACTTTGGGAAAAAGGGATCTACTAAATTTATGAATTGCTTTGGTTTTTCCTTTCTCTCTCTTTTTTTTTTTTTTTTTTTTTTTAGACGGAGTCTCGCTCAGTCGCCCAGGCTGGAGTGCAGTGTTGTGATCCCGGCTCACCACAACCTCCACCTCCTGGGTTCAAGCGATTCTCCCGCCTCAGCCTCCCAGTAGCTGGGATTACAGGCGCCCACCACCACGCCCGGCTAATTTTTTTGAATTTTTAGTAGAGACGGGTTTCACATTTTGGCCAGGTTGGTCTCGAACGCCTGACCTCAAATGATTAGTCTGCCTCGGCCTCCTAAGGTGCTGGGATTACAGGCGTGAGCCACCAGGCCCATCCCCTTTTTCCTTTTTTTTTTTTTATTTTTTGTTTAAACAAATGTGCACCGCGATGTTTCAACAAGTAAGACAAATGCCATGAATGTGAAAGCTGCAGTTTGCAATATACCACATTTAGAACCCCGGGGAGGTGAATTAGACAGAGGTGGCAGTCATTCTAATTAAACAATCAGGTAACTTCATGACAAGTTGATTTGCAGCATCAAAAGTGTCCATTTAAGTTTCTTTTCTCTTGATGATCAGAGGTCCCACATTGTCTTCAGTCTCTTTGTTGTGTTTTGTGTGAGACCCATCGCAGAATGGGAACTTTTTGGACCTTCAACAATGGCAGTACACAGCTTTATCTCCCAAATCCTCCATGTCAAAAGCATGTACTGTCTTGGGGTTGTCTTTCTGGATGTAAAGGTTTATCATAGCTTTATTTCAATGATCTTTAACATAAAATCTCTTGTAAGCTAGATAACCAGTTGGAGCCGTCCCAGCAGCAATGGCAACTGCTACGATCCATTCATCTCGTATGCTGGAACTGGAAGTCGGACTCATGGTGCTGTCGCTTGCGAGGCGTGTGCTCTAGGATACTGAGCACAAACGGGTTCGCACAGCCTGCGAGAGTCAAGGTGCCAGCGGCATACTAAGGGCATCGACTCCGCGCTGCTCCCGCTGAAATACTTTCTTGTCTTACAGACTAAATTAGCAAATTAAAGGATCTGAAAAGTCATGTAGTAGAGACCTGTTTAACTTTTTAAACTCAGGATTTTCTCAAATTGTTTGATTTTCCAGTTTGTTTTTGTTTTTGTTTTGAGGGGAGAGTCTCTCTCTTGCCCAGGCTGGAGTGCAGTGGTGCCAACTCGGCTCACTGCAAACTCCGCCTTCCGGGTTCAAGCTATTCTCATGTCTCAGCCTCCCAAGTAGCTGGGACTACAGGTGTGGGCCACCATGCCCAGCTAATTTTTTGAATTTTTAGTGGAGACAGGGTTTCACCACCTTGGCCTGGTCTCAAACTCCTGGCTTCAAGTGATCTACCCACCTAGGCCTCTGAAAGGGCTGGGATTATCAGTGTGAGCCCCACCGCTTCCCACCTCAGATTGTTTGATTACAGAATTCTTTTTTTGGGAGGAGGATCTGTTATTTGATCAAATACTATTGGGAAAAGTTACTCTAAAGCATAATAACTGCAGATTGTCACAATTGCTTGTTAGCTTGATACTGAGTTACTGTAGTGCCTTTTTATAAGCATTAGACATAGATCTGAGTGTGAATCCTGAATTTTGTACTGTTGGTTCAGTTACCTAGCAGTCATGTTCTTAATCCCAAGGGAGATAGAGCGAAAGAATGAGTTAATACCAGAAACATTGCTAGAAAAATAAACAAGCGTTTCTGATACCATCATAGTATATGAAGAGTGACGTATACGAATACTTCTGGCAATGTGTTTTGCCCAGACATTCTACCTCCTCACTCTACACCTCCAGAGAAGAGATCCGGTTGCCATTTAACAATAGATTATATAGAGGGAGGAGCAAGGCGCGCTTCCAGAAACGCAGATCAAGTAGAACAATGGAAAAGAAGTAAACACTCTTGAGCAGGAAATTGGAAGGAAGTGAAATAATTCTTTACTCTGCAGCAGAAGTTGGTGAAAGGCAACTGCAGTTTTTGCTTTCCACCGTTCTCCCATTAGGCATAAACAACACAGAGCCAGGCGGTAAAGAAGTGATAAGGGAGGACTGAACTTTGGGGCTTCTCTCTGGGGTGGGACTGCCTTTTGCTTTGGTCTGAAACTAGCAGGACAAAGATGGGTCCAGAGTTAAGGAAGTAGGGCACAGATTAGCTGGAGGGAGAGAGATAAGGAGACCTCTGGGTTTCCTTTCAAATCGCCTGGGCTGATTCACCAGGACAGAGAAGTAGGCCAAATCCTGGGCTCGCTCATCCTGTCCCTGACTGCACAAAGCATTTACTATCTCCATGCTTTTACAAGCCTCGTCTCCTTCACTCCTTTGTTCCTTTGTTCCCCTTTCTTTCCTTTTTCTTCTTTCTTTCCCTTTTTCCCTTTCTTTTTTCTTTCTTTCCCTTTTTCTCTTTCTTTTTTCTTTCTTTCCCCTTCCCTCCTTCCTCCCTCCCACCCTCCCTTCTCTCTCCCTCTTTCTTTTTCTTTCTTTCTTCTTTCTTTCTTCTTTCTCTCTCTCTAGTTCTTTCTCTCTCTCTCTCTCTTTCTCTCTCTCTTTTCTCTCTTTCTCTCTTTCCTTCCTTTCTTTCCTTTCTCTCTCTATTACCTATGCTGGAGTGTAGTGGCCTGAACATGTCTCACTGCAGCCTCTACTTCTGGGGCTCAAGTGACTCTTCTGCCTCAGCTTCCCTAGTAGCTGGGACCACAGGCGCACACCACCACAGGCGCACACCACCACACCTAGCTAATTTTTTTTTTTTCTTGTAGAGACAAGTCCTTGCCGTCTTGCCCAGATTGTCTGGAACTCCTGGGCTCAGGCCATTCTGCTACCTTTGCCTCCCAAAGTACTGGGATTACAGGCATGAGCCACTGCATCTGGCCTGCCTCCTTGGTTTCAAATGCCTTTACCTTGTTTTTTTCCCACTATGTGACAAGAACTTTGCTTATTTTTCTAGCTTAACCTCATAATGTTATATTAATGGTATGCAGTGAGATTGGGAGCTTTTTGAACGGCAGAGATACTGTCTTATTTATCTTGAGTATCTTGCACTAGGCTCAGCTTCTAGCATGAAACAGCTTTTCAATGTTTGTGGTAGCCAGGGAGATCAGAAATCTCAACAAGATGCCTCTAAATAATCTTCAGAGTACTCATCTAGAGTTCAGTGGTATAGAATTTTAGAGCTGGAGGCTGTCTATAGACCCTCCTCATTTTACAAATAGGGCAGCGATAGTTCACGCAAGAAGCAAGTGGTGACCTAAGACTCAGACCTCCTCATTCTCAGTCCTATATTCTTTTGACTCTCCCAAAGTGGCTTGTGTAATTAAAAAAAAAAAAAAAAGAAAAACCACACTGACCAATGCTGCATGACCTTTTATAAATTATAGTATAAAGCAGCATTTCATTGAATATTTGCATCAGTGAAAAATGCAGAGACATTGAGCTGGAAAATGATTTAAGGAGGATGTTCTGCCCCTACATAGAATTTGTTCCATTTCTGCTTTTAATCCTTGAATTTCTGCATCCCATTGTGTGTCTTTCTAATTCTTGGCTTAGCTTGGAAGCTGCAGTTAAAAAATGCTGGGTGAGAAGCTATTCTCCTGGTACTTTCAACTTTATTGGAAAGAGAAGGTCTCATAAATCACATAAGGGAACTGGGGCCTGTAGGACTGCTTAGTTGCCAAGTGAATTCTGATTGATTGCTTTGGAAAATATGTACATTTTCCAAGAGCTTATCTGAAATGAAATAAAGATTCATACTTTCTCAAACTGAGCTCCTGCTCCACCAAATTTCAGTCATAGTCTGGTCATTTTAATCCAGTGAAAGGGTAGTTAACAGTGTAAGCATTAGAAGTGTAGTAAAAAAAATGTGAACAGCAAAGCACAAATGTTATTTCAAATGGAGAAAGGTTTGGAACAACAAAAATGTTCCTAACTAAACAAAAAATTAGAACCAGATTTAGGTTCTATGTCTCGTGTTGACTTAAACTTCTTCCTAATAATGGTCGCCATATCGGAGTGGAGAAATTCTTGAGAAAACCATGTTAACAGATGCAGATATCACTTTCATATCAGGAAGCAGCGTGAATTAGCATTTCAGGAGAACTGAAATTGTATGTGTCCACAGACAGCAAAATTCAATGAGAGGAAAACCTTTGGAGCTTAATCCTTTGAGGTCACAGAATCTGTGAAAATCTATGAAAACTGTGAACCTTCTCCCCATAAAAATTCACATACACGTGAAAGCTTTCAGACCCATGATGCCCAGAGGGCGCTGGGATCCTACGTTAAGTACCTCTTATTTAGCTATTTTCCCTAGAATTTCTGCTTTCTTGATGTGGCAGATCTGCTGGGCTGGCACCTGGAACTTCCAACCCCTTCGCACACATGCCCTGTAGGGCCAGGTTGTAGCAAAAAGGAAAAAAAAGGAAAGAGAGAAGGACAGAACATCTGCTGTGAGACTCATTCAGTTTTACTCAGGGTGAATAGAAGTGGCCTTAGTCCCCTACAGATTTCCTTTACTTTGTTGTTGTGTAGAGGGATCATCTGGCGGAGATTTTAAGTTTTCTCAGCACTTAGTTATGCTTTCATTTACAGTACATCTGAAAGGAAAATGCAAACTTTTCACTGGACTGACTTGGTAACGTGGTTCAGTTGTAGGCTAGGTTCAAAATTCCTCCATCGCCATTTAACAGATGATTACAGTTTATGTGGGTAGCAAGTTCTGCTTTGTTATGGAGATACACAGTTTAACAGATTTTTCTAGTCTTTATTCATTACCATTTCATCTGAATTCATCTCTAGCGAACTATGGAAGACTTCTTTTTGTATTATTAGCCCAGCGAACATGATGATGCATTCCTGAACAGACATGGGAAAGGCAGGTGGATAATAACAGTCTACAGTGCTTTTTGTTTATCCAGAAATCTACCATCCCCAGGAGGTTGACATATCATCCCATACTTAATCTGCCATCCATACTTTATGTAAAAATAATAATAATAATAACCATAATGATAATCATTTACACTTATATAGTCACTTTCATCTAGGGTATCTCAAAGCTTTACAAACACTAATTAATTCTCCTGGTCTCCCTGTGAACTAGGTAAGGCCCATTTTACAGGTGAGGCAATTGAGGCACAGAAAGGATGAATGACTTTCTCAAGGCCCTTGGGTACTGAATGACAGAGAGCTCTGTAATTCTAGTGTCTAGAGCCAGCTGCATCTTCTGGGTGAGTGAGTGGGAGAGACCACACCAGAAAAGGTCTTCTAGGACTTGGTTACCTAAACCCTAGTAGTACATAGAAGCTCTGGGAGAGTTTCCAAAGTATATGCTTTTTCATCCCCAGCACAAACAGGCACAGCCTGTGAGTGGTTGTTTTTGAGGTCTCAGCAGTAGAGGTGGAGTTAAAGTTGGCTGTCATATATCTTTGGATAGGAAGGAAAGTAAAGAACGTGGGCAGAGAATTGCATTTTAAGTGCATGCTGCTGAGATGTATCAGCCTACTCTACACTGAATCAGAGTAGATTCAGACTTTTGACTTGTTTAATTCCGTTCCACTATGTGAACCATTTGATATGTACATAAAAAGGATGAAATGATTAAAGAGAGTCCAGTATGTAATTGGCAATGTACCTAATGGAAACTAGCTTCTCACTGTTTTCGGTCTTTTTAGTTTTAGAGAATCCTTGAAATTCTCCCAAATGAGTGGTGCTGAATTCCAGGGAAGATGATGTTTAATGAGTGCTTCTCTCTCTCTCTCTAATTGCAAGAATAAATAGACAAATGAGAACTTATCAAATGTTAATACGCATACCAGTCACCTAGGGATCTGTGAAAATACAGATCGCGGCTCAGTAATTCCGGAGTAGGGCCCCAGATCATGCTTCCAGGTGACATCCATGCTAATGGTCCTTATAGCGTGCTTTCAATAGCAAGACCCTACGCTACTGTTTACAATTCTAATGAGCTTATTCCCACAACATACTGCCCTGGAGGAACCTTCAATCAATTGGAGTGAGGCTTGGGCTTAGAGGACCAAGGCCTGGTTTGGAAAAGTGCTTCTACTCCTTATTATCTAAGAGGTTTGGGACCCCAAATCTTTTGGAACCTTAGTTTTCATTAAATGAAGATCATTATTTGCTCCTTTGCAGGTTTGTTATGTAGATGAATAGAATAACCCAGTTGGAAGAGTCTGGCACATGCTAGCTGGGTGCAGTGGCTTATGCCTGTAATCCTAGCACTTTGAGAGTCCAAGGCGGGCTGATCACTTGAGATCAGGAGTTCAAAACCATCCTGGCCAACATAGTGAAACCCCATCTCTACTAAAATACAAAAAAAATTAGCCGAGCATGGTGGCAGGCACCTGTAATCCTAGGTATTTGGGAGGCTGAGGCAGGAGAATAACTTGAACCCAGGAGGCGGAGGTTGCAGTGAGCTGAGATCTTGCCACTGCACTCCAGCCTGGGTGACAGAGTGAGACTCCGTCTCAAAAAAAAAAAAAAAAAAAAGTCTGTCACATGCTAACTTCACAAGTGATTCATTCTCTGAGCTCCCCAATTTACCTTGTCTGGTTATGTTTCCTAACAAATACTTTGTAGTTTTCCCTCTATATCTGCTTAATCAATAACTGCATTTTATGTATCTTGGCTTTTTCCTATTACTTTACCTCTAGATTCTTTCTCTTAAACATGTATCAGCCAGAATCAAATGTCAATATGCGTGTCAATATCAAAATGCTTTTCTTGAGCTAATTTCTTGTCTTGTTAACCATTATAACATTCCTCTGCCTTCGTGGGTTCTAATTTGATCTAGGCCATGCAATGGGAGTGAGATTGTATGGTATTCATTTAGTAAATAAGTATTTATTGAATACCTATTATGCTATGTCCTTATGCCCTGGGTATACCACTGAGAATAAGACAGACACTTTTTGGTTTTCCGTATTGTTTTTGTTGCCTCTGTTTACCTCTTTGAGCCATAGTGAAGTCTTGCTTTAATTCTCCATTTATTGATGAAGACTTTCATTTTCTTCTAGTTTCATTTTTGTGTCTTCCTCTTGCCTACACTTATCCTTTAGATCTTTTTCCTTTGAATCTATCAGACGGACTAGAAAATTATTTCCTAAAGAGTCTTTACAAAACTCATTTTGTGTAAAATGATTTTGATTTTGAATAAAAAGCAACACTGAAAGTTAAGCTTATTATATGCATAGGAAAAAATGCAATAACATACCTCACTGTTAACATTGGAACCGGTAAGAGGAAACTTTCACCTTTATCTTTATGTACTTCGGCATTTTGGGAGAAAAAACCTCTCCCTTATAGTCAGCAAGTTATATTCTGTAACACAGAAAAGAAAATGAGAAAAAGTATGGGCCAGGCTTGGTGGCTTATGCCTGTTTTCCTAGCACTTTGGGAGGCTGAGGCGGGCAGATCACCTGAGGTCAGGGGTTCGAGACCAGTCTGGCCAACATGGTGAAACCCTGTCTCTACTAAACAAACAAACAAACAAAAACTACAAAAATTAGCTGGGCATGGCGGCATACACCTGTAATCTCAGCTACTTGGGAGGCTGAGGCAAGAGAATTGCTTGAACCTGGGAGGTGGAGGTTGCAGTGAGCTGAGACTCCAGCCTGGGTAACAGAGCGAGACTCCATCACAAAAAAAAAAAAAAAAAAAGGTAGGGGTTAATGGACAACCAAAGGAAGGATGAAGAAAAATGAAAATGAATTTTACAACTTCAAATTTTCTCACATTCCCACCTGTAGTTTTATGTCTCAATTGCTGGAAACCCATCTTCCTGGGATTATGCAGCATCAAGAACACTGTTGGGATGAAGGCGATACTAATAGTAAAGCAAGAAGAGGCATTTTTACAAGAGACAGCATTACCCAGATGGATTTTGATAAGGTTGGTATGTACCCCAAGAGGTCATAATTAACCACATCAAAGAAGGAGTGGCTTCTTAAGCAAATGGACTTTATCTTGCCATCTGCCATAAAATGTACCAAATGCTCTTACTTTGTTAAAATATATCTGCAGTTTTGGAACCAAGTCTTCGTAACTTTGAACTGATGAACACGATTGAAGAAATGGTTTTATTACTTACACATTTGACCTCTCAGTCTTTATTTGGCACCTTGCTTTTCTTACGTCCTCGCTTGGACACATCATCTACAATTTACATAAATGAGAAAGTATTGGGTCATAATTGGGAACAGAGAGGAATTATCTGATAAAAACAGAGCTGGAAGAATTTAATTTTTCTAGCTCATAGTCAATTTTCACCCTATCAGCTGGCATGCTGGAATGAGTAGCTGTTAGAGAATTGAACGTAGGCAAAACTGTGTTAGAATTTAGGTAGGACTCAACCTGCTTTTGGACTGGAATCCTCTGGTGAGGTTTTTGCAGATTGAGCTTGATTTAATTGGCCAACTTTGGAATTAATTTAAAAAAAAACAAGCAAAACAACAAGCACAAACACCTCTCCAGGTGTCTCTAATGTGAAGCCAAGAGAGTTACTTCTGGGACCAAGCCAGCCTTATAAGAGGTCTTTGGACTACACAGCTTTTAATTAGAGACCATATGGTTCTCTAAAGGAAAAATAGATACTGTTCAAATGTATTCTTCCCTGTGATTTTTGTTTTCAGGTACATTTGAAAAATAATCATAGATGTAAATGAATAGATTGGAATAGGCCAAGAATATACTGAACATTTATAATTGTGTTTCAGCCTTGGTACGGTTACTTTACATGCATAAAGCTCTAATATTATATTTCTCTGTAATTAAGACATTTCTTAAATGTTATTTAATGAAGCATTTCACCTTTTATTTCTGCAATAATTATTAAATTATCAATCTTTTTCAAAAGCAGAATAAAAATTTGCTTGTCCTTGACTGTAAGTTTTTGGCTAACACTGGAGTTTCACTGGGAGCATCTTCCTTAGATTCTTTGCCTGCCTCTCCTTATTGGCAGTGCCACACTTGTTACGACACACCTCTACTGCTTTTCTTAGATTTAATAAAGGTGTTGGAGGATATTCTTGCTGTTTTGTGGTTTTTACTCTATTTCTTCATTTCCAACATTACTTGGGGATATTTTTGTCTATGTTGTTCCCTACTCCACCCCTTTTCAGGGAGTTCTGGGCACAGCATTTTAGAATATAGAGATAAACCAGAATGTGCCTCATCATGCACAATCCACATGTCAAAAAATCTGAAAAACATGTTGGGTGATGAACATTTGAAGGAAATGAAAGCAATTGTCCAAAGAAACTATGATGTGAAATTATATGGTAAATGATAACTTCCTTAATACATTTTCTTTCTTAATAAAATGAATTGTCCTTTCTAATTAAAGAAAACCCAGATCCTCCAAGGCCCTAACCCTGTTCCTTGATATGCAACTTCCTTTAGGCCAGGAATGATACTCATCATTCACCTATGTTGCCAGTGACTCTGTCCTATTCATGATCGATAGGAGTAATAATTGATCAAAGCATTCTTTCCTGCTTGAATCTGGATGTGGCTTCAGGCAGTCACTACTAATTGATTGGTATTGGTGTTAAGATGACATTATGTGTAATCCTTACCTTAAAGGTCTCTTGCTAATTGCTGCTGCCAGGAGGATAATTCTGCCCTTTAACACTAAGGGGGCTTCATGATGTATATTTAAGTAAGTTTCCTGCAATACCCAGATAACAGTTGAGGCAAGATCAGAATATTTATTAAGACTCTAATTAAGTCTAAGTCACTAACAAGATGGAAACAGAATAATATAAAACTAGATAGTGTTGCCTGTTCTTCCCTAACCCATCCTTAGCCTAGGATCCTCTAGCAGGATACCTCTTTGTATATCTCCTGGTTTTCTTCCATGAGAAAGAGAGAATTTTAAACTCCGAAGCCTTTGGAATAGCTCAGAATCTTCAGGACTTAAAAATTTAGATCCAAGAAAATGAGGCCCCAAGAGAGAGGAATTGTTCTATTTGTTGCTTTCTGAATTCTAGGTGAACTGCCTGATATTTCTGAGGACTGGCAACAGAATGTTTATATGACATGTCTTTAAGAGAGACCATGCTTAACTACAATTCTACTATGACCTCAAAATACCAACATTCCTTCAGCAGAGCCACACTTTTCAAGGTTATAAATGTTGTCTTCAAATAATTGACTCGCTACCACGGAGAAGGTATGAGTTTATCGCATATTGCTTCCAAGGGTCAGCTAGACCAGTGGGTAGAAATCAGAGGGAGGCCCGACCTGCTATTAAAAAGGCTATGTTTTCTACTAATAAGGCATGCCCTAATGTTATTCTCCCTTCTAGGGGGAGACTCTTTGATGAGTTAGGTATAGCTAACCTACACGGTACAATAGGAGTATTTGTAAGGAGGTAATCTATAAACCATTTGAACTTTTTTATCCTGACAGTTGCTGGCCAATTCAGGACTGATTATAGGTGATGATGCTGCATCTGTAACTTCTAAGTGGGAAGGTCTTTGAGTGGGAATTGAAAAGACAAGGTGATGAAAAAATAATTGTGATAATACATACTATTCCAGGTTTTAAGTGAGTATAACCTAGCTGCATTATAATATAAAACTGTACTACTTAAAAAAACACACATATGCAATCTATAATTACAAGTTTATGTGTACAACATGGTCCATTTCTAAAAGAAATTTTAACATAATTTTGACCTTAAAATTGTAAGATGGAATATTATGTAACTAGCACACACTGCTATAGAAAATATATAATGTGGGGAAATATTCATACAGTACTGAAGAAAAGCAGGTCATAAAAATAACATGTGAAAAATGATTCTACTTTTGATGGGTGAAAAGTACACATTTACATTTTTAACGATAGATTAAAAGTGCTTTTAATTTTGTAAGTAAAAGAAGACTAGAAGGATGTACCTCAAAAAGTTAATAATGTATATTATAGGAGAGTAGAATGAAGGGTGACTTTTGTTTCTATTTTATTTTATTTTATTTTTTTTTTTAGAGAAAGAAAGAAGAAGAAAGAAAAAAGGGGGAGAACAGAATTCTTGCTCTATTACCCAGGCTGGAATACCAACTAAGAATAGGTATTAAAAACCTCTTTTATGCTGATAATTGTACTTAACAACAGAGACAGGAAGGAATAAGAGAAGAAAATAACAAACAAACAGCCAACCAATATTTCCTTTAAGTCTTGGAA
>CAUYLG010042854.1:0-14216 GCA_963573385.1 Cacajao melanocephalus
ATCATCACTGGTCATTAGAGAAATGCAAATCAAAACCACATTGAGATACCACCTCACGCCAGTTAGAATGGCGATCATTGAAAAATCTGGAGACAATAGATGCTGGAGAGGATATGGAGAAATAGGAACACTTTTACACCGTTGATGGGAGTGTAAATTAGTTCAACTATTGTGGAAGACAGTGTGGCGATTCCTCAAGGACCTAGAAATAGAAATTTCATTTGACCCAGCAATCCCATTACTGGGTATATATCCAAAGGATTATAAATTGTTCTGTTATAAAGACACATGCACACGTATGTTCATTGCAGCACTGTTTACAATAGCAAAGACCTGGAACCAACCCAAATGCCCATTGATGATAGACTGGACAAGGAAATTGTGGCACATATACACCATGGAATACTATGCAGCCATAAAAAACAATGAGTTCATGTCCTTTGTAGGGACATGGATGAACCTGGAAACCGTCATTCTCAGCAAACTGACACAAGAACAGAAAATCAAACACTGCATGTTCTGGGTGTTGAACAATGAGAACACATGGACACAGTGAGGGGAACATCACACACTGGGGTCTGTTGTGGGGGGACTGTGGGAGGGACAGCGGAGGGTAGGGAGTTGGGGAGGGATGACATGGGGAGAAATGCCAGATATAGGTGATGTGGGATGGAGGCAGCAAACCACATTGCCATATATGTACCTATGCAACAGTCCTACATGTTCTTCACATGTACCCCAGAACCTGAAGTGTAATAAAAAATATATATATTTTAAAAAAATTCTTCCATTAGAAATGAGGAAAGGTCTCAAATCAGCAATCTAAGTTCCTATTCAAGAAACAGAAAAAAAGAGCCAAGTAAAGAGAAAGAAAATGGAAAGAAGAGTAGAAATCAGTGAAACTGAAAATAGCATAATAAAAAAGTGTTATGAAACCAAAAGCTAATTCTTTGAAAATGTCAATAAAATTGATAAGTCTTTAGTTAAGACTTAAAAAGTACAAAGGAAAACACAATCATCAATATCAGGAATGAAACATAATATTATTACCGGTCCTGCAGCCATTGAAATGACAATAAGGGAGTGCTACAATTTTATGTTGATAAATTTGGCAACGTAGGTGAAATACATGTATTCCTCAAAAACCACAATTTATCAAACTCAGCTAAAATACATAATCTGAATAATCCTATAAATCATCAAAGAAACTAATTTTGTAATTAAAAGGCTGCCCAAAGTGAAATCATAGGTTTCAGTGGTTTTTCTGAAGCATTTTACCAAATATTTAATGAAGATTAATGCCAGTTTTACTTCATATCTTCCCTAAAATACTTGAGGTAGGGAACATTTCTCAACTTATTTTTTGAGGCCAATATTAACCCGATAAAACCTGACAAAGACCATGCAGTAAAAGAGAACTAAAGACCAATCTCTTAGAAATTTAGATGTAGAAATTCTCAATAATATATTAGCAAGTAGAGGCCAGGCCCGATGGCTCACACCTGTAATGCCAGCACTTTGGGAGGTTGAGGTGGGTGGATCATGAGGTCAGGAGTTCAAGACCAGCCTGGCTAACATGGTGAAACCTCGTCTTTACTAAAAATACAAAAATTAGCCAGGCATGGTGGCACATGCATGTAATTCCAGCTACTCAGGAGTCTGAGGCAGGAGAATTGCTTGAACTCAGGAGGCGGAGGTTGCAGCAAGCCAAGATTGCACCACTGCACTCCAGCCTGGACTACAGAGTGAGACTGACAAAAAAAAAAAAAAAAAAAACCAAAAAGCAAAAAACCTCAACATATTAGCAAATAGAATTCAGCCAAGTATAAAAAATTATATGCCATAACCAAGTGGATTTTTCCCAGGTATGCAAGGCAAGTTCAACATTCAAAAACCAAAGCAATCCATCATATCAGACATCATACAAAGAAGAAAAAAAATCAGTCAGTCATATCCATTGATTCTGAAAAAACATTTGGCAGAGTCTAACCCTTCATCATTAAAAACTCTTAGCAAGTTAGAAATAGAAGAATACTAACTTAATAAAGAGTATCTACAAAATTCCTACAGCTAACATCATACCCAATATGAAAGAGTAAATGCTTTTCTCATAACATTGGGAACAAGACAAGTATGTCTGTGTTCACCACTCCTGTTTTACATAGTACTGTAAATTCTAGCCACTGTAAGTAGGCAAGAAAAAGAAAATGTATACAGGTTGCAAAGGCAGAAATAAAGCTGTCTTGTTTTCCAGATGACGTGATTGTTATGTAGAAAATCTCAAGGAAATGACAGAAAAAAAAATTTCCTAGAACTTGAGTTCAGCAAGGTCACAGTATACAATATCAAAGCACAAAAATCAGTTTTATTCTGTATGTTAACAATGAACATTTAAAAACCAAAATTAAAAAGTTCATTTACAGTCACTCCAATGAAAGTAATATGCGTCGATTTACATTTAACAAAACATACACGGGACTGGATGCTGAAGATTTAAAAAATACTGATGAAAGAAATGAAAATCTAAACAAATAGACATACCACGTTCATGGATTAGAAAACTTGGGATAATAAACTGTCAATTCTCCCCAAATTGATTCTATAGATTGAATGTAATTCTTATAAAAATACCAATAAGATTTTTGTAGAAATAGGCAAACAATCTAAGACTTGAAAGTCACAGACCCTAGAATAGCAAAAATAATGTTGACAAAGAAGAAAGAACTGGGAGAATAGTTCACTCTGATCTTGCAGCTTACTATATTGCCACAGTTATCAAGACAGGGTGGTACTGCTGGCAGAGGGATAGACTAATAAATCAAGGGAAAGACTAGAGATCACAGAAATAGACGGACAAAGTATGTTTAACTGGTTTTTTACAAAAATGCAAAAGCAGTTCTGTATTATTCCATTTTCATGCTGCTGGTAAAGACATACCTCAGACTGGGAAGGAAAAGAGGTTCAATTGCACTTTCAGTTCCATATGGCTGAGAGGTCTCAGAATCGTGGCAGGAGGCAAAAGGCACTTTTTACATGGTGGTGGCAAGAGAAAATGAGGAATAAGCAAAAGTGGAAACCCCTGATAAACCCATCAGATCTTGTGAGACTTTTTCACTATCATGAGACTAGTACAGGGAAGACTGGCCCCCATGATTCAGTTACCTCCCTGGATCTCTCCCACAGCACGTGGGAGTTCTGGAGATACAATTCAAGTTGAGATTTGGGTGGGGACACAGCCAAACCGTATCAGGTTCCATGGTGGAATTTTCAGGAGTAATTAGATATCCATAGGCCAAACCAACAGAAAAAAATAAGAGACCCAAATACTGCTCCACCCAACCAATCTCAAAAAAGAGTTGTCTTAAACCTCACACCTTACATAAAAATTAATTCAAAATGCATCACAGACTTAAACATTTGGAGAAATCATTTTTTAAAATGAAAAACATTCCAACCTCTTCTCACACGCTTCTACACTGGTGTCTTACAGAGTCCTTTTGAAAAATCCTTTTAGTCCTTCAGTATTGGATTTAGACTGCACACCTCCGGGAAGCTCTCACTGGTCCTTTGGCGAAGCTACCTTGGTTGCTCTTCCATCTTTTTTTTTTTTTAAGATGGAGTCTTTCTCTGTGGCCAGGCTGTAGTGCAGTGGCATGATCTCAGCTCACTGCAAGCTACGCGATTCTCCTGCCTCAGCCTCCCGAGTAGCTGGAACTACAAGCACGGGCCACCATGCCCGGCTAAGTTTTTGTATTTTAGTGGAGATGGGGTTTTACCATGTTGGCCAGGATGGTCTTGATCTGACCCTGTGATCCGCTTGCCTCGGCCTCCCAAAGCGCTGGGATTACAGGCATGAGCCACCGCGCCCGGCCGCTTTTCCAGCTTATGGGCTCTAGTCCTTACATGATCAGTCCTCTGTGCACGTGCAGAGAGATCTCTGGTCTCTCTTCCTCTTTGTAGGACAATAGTTCTGGCAGATTCGCACCCCACTCACCTGACCTCACTTAACCTTAAATACCTCATTAAGGGCCCTGTATCCACATGTTGTTGCATTAGGGGTTATGACTTCAACCTGAGCAGGAGGCGGAGGCAAAGAGCAGTTCCTAACTAAGTGTATTAACTTCTTAATCAATAGTGAATGAAGTGTACAGTTCTTCAACTTTGTTTCTCTGGTGGCATGAGATTTTGTGGAAATTACTCTGTGATTCTGGCATTTGTTAGACATTTTGGTTTTCAGTGCTGTTTGCAAGATTTGAATGTTTTGTTTGCTGCCTTGTACATTTTATTAGGAACTTGGAAGAGGTTTGTAGGCACAGGTATCTGGAACAGTATTTTCCCTTTACTCCTTCTTTTTCAAATGCAAGTACTGAGATGGACAGGAAAACTTTTTTTTTTTTTTTAAATTAGAACAAAAACTAGTTAAAAGGCTTCATGGTCAACTGGCAGTAATTAAGCTAGGAAAATTTTATGGAATGTTCTTTCATTGTGGACAGGCTTATATTAATAACGGTACTTTGGGAGGTTGAGGTGGGTGGATCGGTTGAGGTGGGTGGATCAGTTGAGGTCGGGAGTTCGGGACCAGCGTGACCAATATGGTGAAAGCCTGTATCTACTAAAAATACAAATATTGGCCAGGCGTGGTGGCGCATCCCTGTAATCCCAGCTACTTGAGTGGCTGAGGCAGGAGAATCGCTTGAACCGGAAGCCGGAGGGTGCAGTTAGTTGAGATTGCACCACTGCACTCCAGCCTGGGCGACAGAGCGAGACTCCGTCAAAAAAAAAAAAAAAAATAGTAGTACACTGATACAGACACACACACACCCCTATATATGTGTAAAGGCTACTCATTCATGTCTCCACTTTCCATCTCCTTGTTCATTGTTGATATTGTTAATTCTGTATTATTTCAGTCAGTTGGCCTCAAAAATCAGTTATTTTGGATGTCTTCCTCTGTTCTGCCCCTCAGTGGGGAATGACATTGATTTTGCTTCTTTAGTCCCCTACCCTTCCACTGATGTTAGGAGAAAGTCATCATTTCCTCTCTCACATAACCTCCTCCCAGGCTTCACTTTCCCCTGATGGTAGGAGAAAGTCATCCATTTCCTTTCACATAACCTCCTCCCAGGCTTCACTGCTTTCACCTGCACTGAAGTCAAGCTCGTCTTACACAGAGATCTGATTTTGCCTTTTAGGCTTGACATTATCTTGATTCTAACCCTAGTTGATCTAGATACTTCTTTAGATTACCTTCTTACTACAGGTACCAATTTTTGTGTCTTATGTGATATATAGTTTTATCCCTTGCATCAAATAGTGATCATTTTGGGAATAATCTATTTCTTATTTACCTGTGACTTGCTCCCATAATGTCTCAAATATTTACACTTCAGGTCTGGGCACAATGGCTTGCTCACAGCTATCATCTTAGCATTTGGGGAGACTGCGGTGGGAGGATCGCTTGAGGCCAGGAGTTCGAGAACAGCCTGGGTAACATAGTGAGACCTCATCTCTACAAAAAATTAAAAAATAACCAGGCGTGGTGGCTTACACCCATAGTCCCAGCTACATGAGAAGTTGAGGCAGGAGGATTGCTTGAACCCAGGAGTCGGAGGTTGCAGTGAGCTATGATTGCAACACTGCACTCCAGCCTGAGGAACAGAGCAAGACCCTGTCTCAAAAAACAAACAAAACAAAACCCACTCCTGGATGCATTCCCTTACCTATCCTCCTTTATTCAGAGCAGGGATATGCTTACACATGCAGACCCGCCCCTGTTGTTTCGGCGTCTGTTTTATGTTTCCTAGCGTTATATGTTACTGTACTAATATTATTTGAAGGAGTCTGATGGATTTGAAAATGAAAGCATTAGTGGTTCTCCCTACAGAGTTTTCAGAGTTAGTGAATCATAGGTTTATTTCACTGGGCTTTAGTAAAAACCCAGAGCACTGCCAAAACCCTAAAATTGTCTAATGCTAATTTCCTGCGTCATGCAGATACCAGTAGGAGTATTCGTGGTTATGAAACACATGGTTGCTTCTTAAAAACAATGCCTTGGTGGTTTGTTTCTGTGCTTTGACGATTTTATTCAAATTGTGATTTGTTTACCTGTCATAGTCGATGCTCCGAGGGAGAGGAGGTTGTTACAAACACACATTCTATGGAATTGAGAGCCATCGCTGCATGGAAACCACCCCGAGCTTGGCGTGTGCTAATAAATGTGTCTTCTGTTGGCGGTAAGTAAAAATGAATGGTCATGGTGATCGAATATGTAATGAGCTGTGGTCATCAATCTGCCCAGCTCACACTCAGACTTTCCTAAGAGCTCCGCTTTCTTGGTGATTAATCTCCTTTTTATTTCGAATATTACATGTTTATGCATTTGGTGGTTTTCTTGACCAATTTTGTCAGGAGGTTGTTAATATTTTTAGTCTTTTAAGAACAAGATTTTAGCTTGCGGAGCCTCTTCATTATATCTTTGTTTTATATTTCAGTAATCTATTTTTTTTCTATTCTTTTTCTTTCTTCTTTTCTTTTTTTCTTTTTTTGATTCGGAGTTTCACTCTTGTTGCCCACGCTAGAGTGCAGTGGCATGATTTTGGCTCACTGCAACCTACGCCTCCCAGATTCAAGTGATTGTACTGCCTCAGCCTCCGGAGTAGGTGGGGCTACAGGTGCCTGCCACCATGCCCAGCTAATTTTTATATTTTTAGTAGAGATGGGGTTTCACCATGTTGGCCAGGCTGGTCTCGAACTCCTGACCTCGGGTGATCCACCCACCTCGGCCTCCCAAAGTGCTGGAATTACAGTCGTGAGCCACTGCCCAGCCTTCTATTCTTTTTCTAATTTAGGTTGCATTGGTAGCTCACTGATATTCAGTTACCTCTAAGTACTTCCTTAGCTGCATTCCATAGATTTTCATTAGTAATATGTTAATTATGATTCACTTACAAACATTTTCTAATAGTAATGTGACTTCTGTGTAACTCGTGGGTTAGAAAATTACTTATTTTTAGTATTGTACTTATTTTAGGTTTTGGGGGGTTATATCTTTGTTATTCATTTTCACCCAAATTGTATTATTATTAGAGAACATGGACTTTATAAAACAAATTATTTGAAATTTATTGGGAAGTACTGTATGCCTAGTATAGTGTATAGCCAGTTAAAAAAAAATCTAATGTATGTACATGAAAAGAGTATGTATCTTTATTGTTGAGTAATAAAACCACAGCAAAATCTATTCTCTGTTGCTGATTACATGTTGATTTTATAGTATGCTGTGGTCTTCTTTATCCATAATAATGCCTTTTGACTTAAAGCCTGTGTTGTGTTATATTAATATTGCTATACTACGTTTCCTTTGGTTGTTAATGCTTGCCAGGACTTTTTTCCCCCCCTCTTCCTTTATTTATCCTCAGCCTTGTCCTTTAAGACAAGAGTTTGGCTGGCTTAATTTTTTAAAATCAAGTTTTTTGAAGTTTAATTTACATACAATAAAATGTACCTATTTAAAATATACAGCTCAATGGATTTTGCTAAATTTGTATACTGTGTAAGGATGACCACAATCAAGATACAGAACATTTCATCACTCCTAGAGGTTTCCTTGTGTCTGTTCGCAGTCAGTTTATCTTACTTCACCCAGCCCCAGGCAAACTGATCTGCTTTCTGACAGTATATATATTAGTTTGCTTTTTCTAGGCTGGCATAAAAATAGAGTGATGTAGTATCCGTTTTTGTGCAGGGATTCTTTTGTAAAATGGTTTGCGATTCATCTGCATCACTGTGTAAATCAGTAGTGTGTTCCTTTTCATTGCTGAGTACTGGTCTGTTGTGTGGTTATGCTGCAGTTCATCTATCTACTCACCTCTAGGTGAGCGTTTGGATTATGGCCAGGTTTTAACTGGATCATGAATAACGCTGCTGTGAATGCTAGTGTATAAACGTGTTTTAGACAAATAGTTTTGTTTCTCTTGAACAAACAGTGTGAGGAATTGCTGGATTTGTAAACGTCCATTTGGACAATTTTTCTTTTTTAACTGGTTAGTTTTGCTTGTCTTATTTATAGTGATTATCGATAAACAGTGTTACATTATTGATAAAAATTTATTTTTATTCTGTCCTTTTGTGCTTTCTGTGTATCTTGCTCTCCTACATTGTTTTCTCTTTTTCTGTCTGTGACTAGTTTTATGCTACGGTGTCTGCCTGCGTTCTTGTTGTTGCAGGTTTTTCAGTTTATCTTGCTGAAAGTACAGGCCATGAATGTTGTGTTGCAGCTTGCTACAGCCCATTATATGTGGAAGTGAGTCTTTTACAACAAATGGGAATAGTTTAAGGGAAAGAAAATGGCTAAATTGGACAATTCTGTCTCTCTCTTTTGCGGGGCGGTGGTGCTTGCTACTAACCCATTTCTTTTTCTTTTTACTTTTTTTTTTTTTTGAGATGAAGTCTCGCTCTGTCACCCAGGCTGGTGTGCTGTGGCACAATCTCAGCTCACTGCAACCTCTGCCTCTTGAGTTCACGTGATTCTCTTGCCTCAGCCTCCCAAGTAGCTGGGACTCCAGGTGTGTGCCATCATGTCAGGCTGATCTTTGTATTTTTAGTAGAGACAGTGTTTCACCATATTGGCTAGTCTGGTCTTGAACTCCTGACCTCAGGTGAGCCGGCCACTTTGGCCTCTCAGAGTGCTGGGATTACAGGCGTGAGCCACCGTGCCCAGCCTCCTAATCCATTTCTTTCCTTCACTGACAACTGCTTGCTGTTCAGCTCCTAGTTCTGTACGCTGACTTATGTCTGCAGCGGCTCATTTTGTTGTGGTCACTAATGACTTCCTTACTATCTGATCTAATAGAAGCTACTTAATTCTTGTCTTAGTTGAACGCTAACAAAGCATGCTGGGAAAGAAGAGGAAAGGCCACTCCTTTTGTTGGATTCAGAGGCATCGGTCTCTTCTCGTACCCTACCCAGTTTCTTTTCAGTTTCCGCTGTTAGCTCTTCTTTCTGTTTCTGTCCTTTGGCTTTCTTTTATGACTCTATGTTATGATGGTAGGAGAAGTAAACCATTTCCATGGCTTCATTTCCCGCCTGTAGTTTGACACCTTTAAATACTTTGCCTCCCGCCTCAGTCTCTTTTCCGAGTTTTCATTCTCCATATCTGATTGCCTGTTTCCTGTCTTCTCTTGCATCATCCAAAGTCATTTCAAGCTTAATGTATTTATCATGGAATTTATTATGCTTGTGTTAACTTGTTCTGTTTTGGGTAATGGCACCGTTAGCCATCTGATAGCCCAGGCTGGACGTTTCTTCTCTTTTTCTCTAACTCACTATATCCATTTGGTTATCTAATTATGTTGATTATGTTTCAGATTCTCATTATTTCTCCCTTTAACAATCAGAATGACTTAATACTTTCTAATCAGTGTCATCTCTTAATTTATCTCCATATTGGCACAAGAGTTATAATTCTTTTTTTTCCCCAAAGTTATTCTTTAAAATATGATTTTGATTATTATAAACACTTACAATTTGATTTGGGGGTTAGAAACAGATGGAGCAAGTAGACAGTGTTAAAAATATGAAATCAGTGACTAATGGGATTGGCTACTTTGAATTGGTAACACTATTTTGAATTTGATACTTTGAATTGGTAACACTATTTTGACTCAATAGTAGTCAAAGCCTTGGCTCATACATAGCTCCCTTCCTCCTCTTTTTTGTCATTGTCACAAATTACAACTTTATCTACTGTATGCCCATTAACATAGATTTATAATTGCTGTTTTATAAATCTACAAGACAAGATCTATTATCTCTTGCCTTTTAAATCATCAAGAGAAAAAATAGAGGCGTTAAGGTGCAGTGGCTTATGCCTAGCACTTTAGGATGCCAAGGTGGGTGGATCACTTGAGCCCAGGGGTTAAACACCAGTCTGGGTATAATGGCGAAACCTCACCTCTACAAAACATGGAAAAGTTAGCCAGGCAGGGTGGTGCATGTCTGTAGTCCCAGCTACTCCAGGAGGCTGAGGTGGGAGGGGTCATAAGCCTGGGAGGTGGAGGTTGCAGTGAGCCTTGATTGTGCCACCGCACTCCAGCCTGGATGACAGAGAGAGACCCTGTCTCAAAACAAACGAATGAAAAGCAAACCCAAATAAATAAAAATCCAAAATACAACAATGATGGCTTTTGTATTTACCTATGTTTTTTACCTTTATGTTGTTGTTCTCTGTGTATTTGTATAAGTCTGTCTAGTGTCCTTACATTTTTGTCTAAAGGACTCCCTTTGGCATTTGTTGTGGAGCAGGTCTGCTAGCAGTGAACCCTCTTAGTCTTTATTTGTCAGTGTCTTAATGGCTCCATTTTTGAAGAATCATTTTGCTAGATACAGAAATCTGAATGACAACTGTGTTCTTATGGCATTTTGAATATGTTCTCCTACTGACTTCTGGCCTCCATGCTTTCTGCTGAGAAATTGGTGGCTAATTTTACTACAGATCTTTTGTGTGTGATGAGCATCTTCTCTCTTGCTTCTTTCAAGTTTCTTTCTTTGTCTTATTCTTCCAACCATTTGATTATAACATCCCTTGGTATGGATCTGTTTGTGTTTTTACTACTTAGAGTTTGTTGAGCTTCTTAGTTCTGTGAATTCATGCCTTCTACCAAATTTGGGAATTTTTCAATAATTATTTCTTCACGTGTTCTTTCTATTCCTTTTTATTTCCTTCTGGAACTTTTATTATGCATATGTTGGTATGCTTGGTGGTGTCCCCTAGCTCTTTTCAATTTGATGGTGTCCTAAGGCTCTGTTTAGTTTTCTTCACACTTTTTTTTTCCTCCTTAGACAAGTTAATTCCAAATTGATTTTTCTTCCTCTTTACTGAATTTTTTCTTCTGCCTGTTCAAATCTCCTGTTGACACCCTCTAGTGAAGTCTTCATTTCAGTTATTCTTTCACATTTTCTGTTTGGTTCCTTCTTTTTTTAAATTCCTGTTTGGTTCTTTTTTATCATTTGTATCTCTTCCTTGATATTCTATATTTGTTCAGAGATTGTTTCAATCTCTAAACCTGCACCTCTTTGCCCATGGTTTCCATGAGCTCTTTGAGCGTATGTAAGATAGTTGCAGTCTTTTTTTAGTTGGTCTAATGTCTCTGCTTCCTCAGGGAGAGTTTTTGCTAATATCTGCTGTGAATGGGCCATACTTGTTTCTTTGCATGCTTTGTGTCTGAAGTTTGTGTCTTAAGCTCAGGGGTTAGCTCGTGATTTGACAGAGATTTCGTTGAGCTCATGGAGCCAAAGATAAAAAAATGGAAGAAAAAAAAGCTTCTAGTCTTTGTAGATGGACTCTGTGTTGGCACATTTAACATTCTTTTTCTTTTTTTTGTTTTCTTTTGAGACAGGGTCTTGCTTTGTCATCCAGGCTGGAGTTTAGTGGTGGGATCTCTGCTCACTCAACCTGTGCCTCCTGGGTTCAACAGTTCTCATCCCTCAGCCTCCCAAGTACTAGGATTACAGGCGTGTGCCACCACACCTGGCTAATTTTTGTATTTTTAGTAGAGATAGGGTTTCACCATGTTGACCAGGCTGGTCTGGAACTCCTGGCCTCAAGTGATCCACCTGCCTCGGCCTCCCAAAGTGCTGGGATTACAGACTTGAGCCACCGTGCCTGGCCTGGAACACTCTTTTAATGTTTAGCCAGGCCATTTACAACTCTGCCTCAGCCTTTACTTCCTGCTTGGCTGAGCCTAAAGATCAGGCAGGCATAGGTGGAAGTTTAGGGTCTTCCTAGGCCGCTTCTTATCATGTATTCTGTCCAGTGTGTCTTTCTAAACCCCAGGCACATGCAGGTGCTTTTCAGTGCTCCAGTTCACCAGATTAGCTTTGGTGCCCAGCTGTTCTTCCTGGGCATTGAGCTGTTTATTGTTTGCCTCAAACATAATGTTTTGCTTAACAGCAAGTTGTTCATGTACCTACTGAGACCTGTGTTAGCCCCTCTACCCACTTCTAAAAAATTCTTATTGTAGAGTTTTTTGAACATAAGCAGAGAGCGAATTGTGTAATGAACCTCTGTGAACATTTATGGTTATATAGATAATCATATTCCATTTACCTATTTTGATACAAATCTTAGCCATCATATTGTTTTATCAGTACATACTTCAATTGACAGATCATGTAAAATGTAAGTAAAAGGTCTGTTAAAAACTAATGTAGCCACAATACCATCATCCTGTATGAAGCCCTGTCACCTAGGTTGGAGTGCAGTGGTGCAGTCATAGCTCACTGGAGCCTTGAATCCCTGGGCTGTAGTGATCCTCCTGCCTTAGCCACTTGAGTAGCTCCAGCTACGGGCTTGTGCCACAGTGGCTATCCAATTTATTATCGTTTTTGTTTTTGGTAGAGACAGGGTCTCGCTATGTTTCTCAGGCTGTTCTCCAACTCTTGGCCTCAAGCAATCCTTCCCCCTGAGCCTCCTAAAGTGCTGAGATTATAGGCGTGAGCTACCATGCCAGCCAGTTCTTATACGTGTATTTCTTCTATTAGTAATCTATGGATGTGGTTAAAAAAAAACACTGAAAGTATCTCTTAGGTCATCCTATTAAATCATTGGTTCTCAGCTAGGGGCAAAATTGCTATTTCTTGTCCCATATGGTGACTTGGAACATTTGACAATGTCTTGAGATATTTTTGATTGTTAGAACCAAGGAGAGTGCTACTGGTATCTAGTGGGTAGAGGCCAGGGATGTTGCTAGACATTCCCTGGTACATAGGACAGCTCTCCACAACAAAGAGTTATCTAGCCCAAAATGGCAGCTGTGCTGAGGTTGAAGTAACCTGTCTACCATGGTCTACAGTTAATATTTCAGTGAAGGGGATTGCTGGAACATGGCAGCATTGAAATAAAATGTGTGACCAAAAATGCACTTTTTAGGGATAGAGTAGTGCTTACAGGGTTTGAAATATTATAGGGTGAGCACTTGCAAGACAAAAGTGTGTTAGCCATATGATTATGTGGACTGTAGTATTTGGATCACATTATGCTTAGGTTGTAGGACAAATAAGCAAGTATTTTGTGTCCTAGTTTTTTCCTGTTTCACAGTTTACAGTCAGTATAAATCCTAATCTCTTCTTAAGATTGTTTGCATAAGTAGTTGGTTTTTTCCAGGTCAAGATGCAAAAGAAATAACAGAATCTAAAGGGCAGTGCTCCTCAATCTTAGTTTCTTGTTCACAGCCAGCCATGCAGTCTTTCAGTTTCTTGAGCAATACATTCACTCAGAGTTCTAGAAAGTAAACAGTATGATTAACAAATTTCTTAATGAGATTTTAGAAGGATCTAAGTAAGTGGAGATATTCATTTACTATGGCTTCTGGTAAAGAAGGACTAATATACAAGCTTTTAAATTTAGAATTTGCCATCCGTTTCAGTGAAATATGTAACAAGAATGTCAGAAAAGATTCATTAAAAATTGATTTAAATGTTACATAAATGCTTTTATTATTGTCCTTTTCTTTTAGCAGATTCTTAAGATAGCCTCCAAGCTTCAGTTTCTCAACTATAAAACAACAGTACCTTCCTTACAGGGTTGCTGTAAGGCTTAATTGCTTGAGTGAGTTTCTGTATATGACAGTGGGGTTTTTTTTTAATTCTTTTGAGACAGGGAGTCTCACTCTGTCACCCAGGCTGGAGTGCAGTGGCACAATCTTGGCTGACTGCAACCTCTGTTTTCCAGGTTCAAGCGATTCTTCTGCCTCAGCCTCCCAAGGAGCTGGGACTACAGATGTGTGCTACCACGCCGGCTAATTTTTGTAATTTTAGTAGAGATGGGGGTTTCACCATGTTGGTCAGGCTGGTCTTGAATGCCTAGCCTCAAGCAATCTGCCCATCTTGGCCTCCCAGAGTGCCAGGATTACAGGCGTGAGCCACTGGACCTAGCTGATGACAGTGTTTTTAAACTGCAACATGATGTACATATATGTGATTTTTTTCAAAGTAGAGAATATGAAGTAGACTTTTTTTTATTTTTTTATTTTTGAAAGAAAGAAAAAGAGAGGAAAGAAACTGAGAGTGAAAGAAAGAAAAAAAAGAATGTAAGAGAGAAAGAGGAAGAGAAAGAGGGAGAGAGAACGAGATTCTTGTTCTATTGCCCAGGCTAGAATGCAGTCTAAAAATGGGTATTAGAAACCTCTTTTATGCCAATAATTGTGCTTAACAATGGA
>CAUYLG010042856.1:0-24541 GCA_963573385.1 Cacajao melanocephalus
GAGATGCCATTGCACTCCAGCCTGGGTGACAAGAGCGAAACTGCGTCTCAAAAAAAAAAAAATTACCTCAAAATCTAGTAGATTAAAGCACTAAATATTATCTCACAATTTCTGCTGTGGTTCAGGAATTTAGGAGCACCTTACCTAGGGGGTTCTGGCTCAGGGTCTCTCATGAGGTTGCAGTCAAGATGTCATCCCAAACTATAGTCATTTTAAGCCTGACTGTGCTCAGAAAGCCCAAGTTCTTGGGCTTCCTATTGGCAGAAGGACTGAGTTTTTTGCCATGTGGACATTGCATAGTGCATCTTGAGTATTCTTATGACCTGGCAGCTGGTTTCTCCCAGAGTGAATAATCTAAGTGAAAGAACAAGGAGGAAGCCACAAAGCCTTTTATGTCCTAATTTCAGAAGTCATACATGGTCACTTCTGCCACATTGTATTTGTTAGAAGTCAATAAATATAATACATACTCAAAGGGAGGAGAATTAGGCTCCAACTTTTGAAGAGGGTACAATGAAAGAATTTGTGGACATATTTTAAAACCACTGCAACCAATAAGGAAATTCATGTAGAAAAAGACTCTAAAGATGTTTCTGATGTTGCTAATTAGTCAAGAAAAGTATTTCGCCCTTGTCACCATAACCAGGAAGGTGGACCTAGATTTCCTATAACATTTCATTACACCAAATTTATTTCCTGAGCTTTCTTCTTAAAATATGACTGCTATAACCAATGACTGTAAACTGGGTGGCTTAAACAACAGTTTATTCTTTCACAGTGCTGGAGGTCAGAAGTTCAAAATCAAGGTGTCAGCAGGGCTATACTCTCTGGAGGCTCTAGAGGAGAATCTGTTTTTGCCTCTTCCAGTTTCTGGTGGTTCTTGGCATCCTGGACTATTAACTGTGTTATTCCAGTCTGTGTTGTCATGGTGGCATTGCTTCCTCCTGTCTGTGTTATCTTCCTTTGCCTCATTCTTGTAAGGACACTTGTCACTGGATTTACAGCTCACCTGGAAAATCCAGGATAATGCTCCTCTTAAAATTCTTTTTTTTTTCTTTTTTTGATATGGAGTCTTGCTCTGTTGCCCAGGCTGGAGTGCAGTGGCGCAGTTTGGCTCACTGCAACCCCCGTCTCCTGGGTTCAAGCTACCTCAGCCTCCTGAGTAGCTGGGATTACAGGTGCATGCCACTTCACATGGCTAATTTTTGTATATTTAGTAGAGATGGGGTTTTGCCATGTTGGCCAGGTTGGTCTTGAACTCCTGACCTCAGGTGATTTGCCCACCTCTACCTCCCAAAGTGCTGGGATTACAGGCATGAGCCATCACGCTGGCCCTTAAAAATTTTTTTTTTTAAATTGTACTTTCAGTTCTGGGTGATGGATACAGCAAACAACCACACATGCCATGGTGGTTTGCTGCATCCATCACCCCGTTATCAACATTAGGTATTTCTCCTAATGCTATCCCTCCCCTACCCCCCACCCCCAAAATTCTTAACTATGTATTTTGCATTACAAGGTAATATTCAGTCTTTTACTATATATGAGAATAGTAATGGGCTCTGGGGATTAGGATGTGGCCATGTCATTTTGGTCACCATTTAGTCCACTGTACCTAGAATCTCTATTAATTTGTGTGGCAAAATTGGAGAACAAAAAGATCTCTAGTGGCCAGTTGTGGCCTCCCAGTACCTTAGGAGGCCAAGGCTGGAGAATCAGTTAAGGCCAGGAGTTCAAGACCAGCCTGGGCAATACAGTGAGACCCCATTTCACACACACACACACACACACACACATACACACACACATGCATACACACATATATTAGAAAAAAACATATATTTAAAATTAGCCAGGTGTGGTGAAGCGCACCTGTAGTCCTAGTTACTCAGGAGGCTGAGGCAGGAGGATCACTTGAGCCCAGGAATTTGAGTTTACAGTGAGCTATATGATTGCACCACCACACCCCAGTCTGGGTGGCAGAGTCAGACCCTATCTTTGAAAAAAAAAAAAAAAAAGATACTTAAGATAGCCCTAAAGTTTGACCATTACTTAAAACATTTTTTTATTCCTTTTTTTTCTTTTTTTATACAGCATCTTGCTCTGTCTCTCAAGCTGGAGTACAGCAGCATGATCTTGGCTCACTGCAACTTCCGCCTCCTTGGTTGAAGCGATTCTCCTGTCTCAGCCTCCTGAGTAGCTGGGATTACAGGCATGTACCACCACTCCCCACTAATTTTTTTGTATTTTCAGTAGAGACGGGGTTTCATCATGTTGGTCAGGCTGGTCTCAAACTCCTGACCTCAAATAATCCGCCTGTCTCGGCCTCCCAGTGTTGGGATTACAGGCGTGAGCCACCACGCCTGGCTGTATTTCTTTGAGACAGGGTCTCACTGTTACCTAGGCTGGAGTGCAGTGATGCAATCTCAGCTCACTACAGCCAAGACCTTCCACGCTCAAGCAATCCTCCCACCTCAGCCTCCCAAGCAGCTGGAACTACAAGCATGCAACACCATGCCCAGCTAATTTTTTGTTTTATTTTTTGTAGAAATCGGGTCTTACTGTGTTGCCCAGGCTGGTCTTGAACTCCTGGGTTCAAGTGATCCTCCTGCCTTGGCCTCCTGAAGTATTGGGAATGATTATGGGCATAGGCTACTGCACTGGGCCTCTTATTTTTATTTTACCTTATTTATTTTTCAGAGACAGAGTCTTGCTCAACTCAAGGGCATAAGCTACTGCACTGGGCCTCTTATTTTTATTTTACCTTATTTATTTTTCAGAGACAGAGTCTTGCTCAACTCAAGCACAATAGCCCATTGAGCCTTGACCTTCTGACCTTAAGTGATTCATGATTCTCTTGCCTCAGTCTCTCTAGTAGCTAGGACTACAGGTGCACACCACCACACCTGGCTAATTAAAAAAAAATACACACACATTATATATATAAATATATATATATGTAAATATATAAATATATATACATATATATTTAGAGATGTGTTGCACAGGCTGGTCTCCAACTCCTGGCCTCAAGTGATCCTCCTGCCCTGGTCTCCTAAGTGCTAAGATTACAGGTGTGAGCCACTATACCCAGCAACTTTTGTTTCTTTACAATTTGCTATAAATAATTAAGATAATCAAATACCTGTAAATTCCTTTTTGGAAAAAGTGAAATTTTTCAAATTGTGATATAAGGTTGAGAAATACTGTTCTAGTTAATTCATTTTAATAATCAAGTATTTTGAAAATATATAAAACATGAATAACACCCATGTACTCAATACCTATCAAATATTAACATTTTTCCTATTGCAAGAGAAGTAAAACAATACAGATATAGTTGAAATACCCAGAATTTCCTTCCCATTATATTTCCCCATGTCTTCCTCTTCAGAGGTAATAATACTATCCTGAATTTACCTTTCTCATAAAAGTTTAAAAAATTATTCCTATATATAGATGTAGCTATCACAATATATAGCATTTCTTGAATGCCATATACATGTATATGTGCGTATATATAGACATATATGTAGATACACACACACTATATGTTATATTGTTATTTCTTCAAATTTATTCATGTTGATAAATATGTAACTTGGTTTTTGTTTTTCAAATTGTAGGTTTCAAATCATTAGTAGCATACAAAATCAATTTAGCCAGTTGTGAACTGCTTTAGAAAAAAATAGAACAGAAAATAAAATATATCATAAGTACTCAATTTAATGTCTATATACATATATGTATGTGATGTGTATATGTATTCATATATGTATTAAGTCATGGTGTGAAATATATTTCTCACTGTAGGTAAAATATTTGAAAGTCATAACATTCATTTTCACTAGTATATAATATTCTATTGTATATATATGACAGTTAACTACTGTCCAACTGACATTTCAGTTGTTTCTACTGTTTTACTTTATACAGGTTGAGCATCCCAATTCCCAAATCAAAAATGCTCCAAAATCTGAAAGATTTTGAGTGCCAGCATGACCCTCAAAGGAAATGTTCTTTGGAGGATTTTAGATTTTTGGATTAGTGTTGCTAAATTGGTAAGCGTAATGCAAATATTCTAAAATCTGAAAATATTTGAAATCTGAAACACTTCTGGTCCCAAGCATTTTGGATAAAGGATCCTCAACCTGTACAAACAATGCTGCAAGACAGTGTTAAATGTATCTCCTTGTGCATACATGCAAGTTTCTATAATATTTACAAATAGAATTGTTGAGTCATAGGGCATACATCTTCAACTTTGCTGGATATTGCTTAATTCCTTTCCACTGTGTTGCTCTCAGTAACAGTGTACTAGGTTCCTATCATACCACTCATTGACATTATACATTTAAAATATTGTCAATCTGATAGGTATGGAATAGATCATTATTGTTTTAAATTGAATATCCCTGATTAGTGAAGCTGAACATGTTTTCTTGTGATTATTACACATTTGGGTTTCCTCTTCTATGAATTGCTCAGTTTTCTATTGAATTTGTTCATTAATTTGTAGTTTATTATAAAATGAGTTCTTTTCTTTGTTGAGTAATGAGCATTTAATCATCTTCACCCAGCTTGTGGCTTGTATTCTGACATGTTATTTGATGAACAAGCTTTTTAAATTTTAATGTATAAACTTATTAAGCTTTTCTTTGAAAGTTTGTCTTTGTTGTATCTTTATGCCTTACTTAAGAAATCCTTCCTCTCTGAGCCATAACAATTTTTCTCCTATAATTTCTCTAAAAATTAAAAAATTCACATTGAATTCTTAATCCATTTGGAGTTTATTTTTGTGTTTGCTGTGGACAGCGGTAGATTTACTCTACCATCACTTGCATAAGCTCTTTTCAAGGCTCTGGGAGAAGCCCAAGTAATGTTCTCATGGGTTGTGTTTTTATAAAATTTTCAAAAATAATTTATTTTGGAATTTCCTTAAGAATCCCCGAATTATAAGTTTTTGGCCTTATAAAACTTGGACTTCTTTCCCACATCTGAGGTAGGTTTCTAATTTTAATCTTTCTCCATATAGTGAGTAATTGTTCTAGTATCAATGATTGAAATATGCAAACTCTTTGCCATTGATTTGCCATCCTACTTTGTCATATACAAAGATGTCATGTTTGAAGGGGTTTCTTTCTGGGCTCTTTATTCAGTTATATTGGCATGTTTGTCTATCCTTCCGATTTATTTTGATGTAGTAGAGATTTCCAGGACTCTTTCTGTCTTCCAAAAGGGTCTTAAACCAGGCCCTGGTTTGGTGATTTATTTTAGTAAAAACTACAGTTTTCTGATTTTGCTTGAAAGGCTTAGGTCAGTGGGAAAAAATATATTGTTATCTATAACTGGTAACTCCTCTCTTAAGCCTTGACTGATTTTCTCACATAGTTCTAAATGATTTTTTCCAGTGTCCCAGAGCACTTTTTACATAAACCACTTAATCATATATTTTAATTAGTCATTTATATCTGTGATTCCAATGAAACGGAGCTCTTTCAATGTGGGCTGCCTAAGTAACTGGTATGGTGTATAACACATAGTGGGCATTCAAAGAATGTCTGAGTTAATGAGTAAATTCAGAATATCAAACTAATATACATAGATAATTTGAGCCAATAATGATTATTATTAATTTCTTGCCAATTGGACTTATGAACTATACTGTGCTCAATTTTCAAAATGAGGTAATGTCTACGTGATTGGATATTTGTTCACACTTAACTCTGAGGGTATATTAAGAATCTTTACATGCTGCAACTCTTTAGGAAGCCAGTCAGAAGTGCACTATACAGCTGCTTAATGTGTATGACTTTAAATCCAGAAAACTTTGTTGTTTTATTGATTGTAGTAATTTTTCTTTTTTCTTTTTTCCTTCTCAAAAGGGGAGAAATAAAGTCAGAAGATTCTGGTTGATTACAATTTTAATGTTTCTGAAATAACAAAGTTGAATTAAGATCAGCTTATGTTTATTATATGAATTATTTAAAATAATACTTCTTGCTGTGACAGATAACCATCCATATCTCAGTAAGTTTAACAGTAGTTTATTTCTCAATCATGGAAAATCCTAATGGATGTTAGTTATCAGCAGTTGTTTCTCTACGCAATGATTTATAGACTCAATCTCCTAGTTTTTGTCCTTAACATCTCCTTAGACCCTGGAGTCCTCTGCAAATTTTTATCCTGCTTGGCAATGGAGAAAGACTAAAGCTGTCATGTGGGAGGCTTTTATGAGCCAGGCCTGTGCCTGTATCACTTGTATCCACATTCAGGTGATCAGAACTCAGTTACTTGACAAAACCTGGCTATTAGCCAGAATAATAATCTAGCCATGTGTACAGAAAGAAAAGGTAAGCAGATTTTCTGAATAATTGTTAAAGCAAATCACTGCCATAACCTATTAGGTACCACATAATATGCGAGGCATTAGGGATATAGGACCCTGTAGTTGAAAATCCCATATATATACCACACATAGTAGAAAACGAAATAAAAAAAGAAGCCTTTCTCCACCTTTTTCAATTTTTAAATCTTGCAGCTGGAAAATGTAAGCAGGGAGATGGAAATAAATAAAATAAATAAAAAACAGAAATGAAGAAACAGAATGGATAATAACCTTCTAACATGGAAAACACTATCTGAGGTAGATTCACTGGTAATACCAAACATTTAAGGAAGAAATTATACCAATTCTATATAATCTCTTCCAGATGATAGAGGCAAAGGAATACTTCCTAACTTATTCATGAGCCCAGCATTACTACGATACCAAAATCAGATAAAGACATTATAAGAAAACTAAACCAATATTTCTCATGAACACAGATGCAGAAATCTTCAAAAAAATATTAGCAAATTAAATCCAACAATGTATAAAAGGAAGTATAAACCATGACCAAGTGGGACTTATCCGAAGTATGCAAGGCTGGTTACACATTCAACTAATCAATTATTGTAATTAATCACATTAACAGGCTAAAGAAGAAAAATCAGGTGTTCGTATCAATAGATGCAGAAAAAGCATTTGACAAAATCTAATACCCATGTTATGATAATAACTTTTGGTGAGCTTTAGCTTGCTAAAGAACATCTACAAAAACCCTACAGCTAACAGTATACTTAATGGGGAGAAACTTGAAGGTTTCCTGTTAAGATCAAGAACAAGGTCTGCCTCTACAGAACCAATCTGCCTCAAAGTCTTCTTGAGAACACTTAAACTATTTGTGGGGGGAAGAAAAATCTTACAATACGAAGACATAATAGTAGTAGATTTGGAAAAAGCTTGCCATTTGACATTAAAAAAAAAGATCAGTGAAACTATCAGTGAAAAGGAATTAAATTTATCTTGACTACTTATGGTAAAGGGCACAGTGGAACACAGGTTGAAAACTACAAATTTTTTGATACTTAAACCAAAACACAGTTCCCAGGTAATTTTCCCAAGTGAGGAATTTGGCTATTTTTTTGTTGGTTCCAGGAGAAAAATGGCATATGAGAACAAAAAGTGTTTAGCATTCCATATGTTATTTGTTCAAACATCTTAGTCACATTTCCACTCCTATATTTGGCCAATTTATCTTAATATAGTGCTTTTATTTAATAGATCACCATATTAGAAAACTAGGCCCTTGGCCAGGTGCGTTGGCTCACACCTGTAATCCCAGCACTTTGGGAGGCTGAAGGTGGGCGGATCACCTAAAGTCAGGAGTTCGAGACCAGCCTGATCAACATGGAGAAATCCTGTCTCTACTAAAAATACAAGATTAGCCAGGCATGGTGGCACATGCCTGTAATCCAGCTATGTGGGAGGCTGAGGCAGGACAATCACTTGAACCAGGGAGGCGGAGCTTGTGGTGAGCTCAGATTGTGCCATTGCACTCCAGCCTGGGCAACAAGAGCGAAACTCTGTCTCAAAAAAAACAACAACAACAACAAAAAAAACTAGGCCCTTTTTCTCTAGAAAAATGACAAGATCTGGAGCTAGTATTGTAGACCACCAAGAGGTTCTACACAATTAGTAGAACCATTTTCTTTATGTCAGAACCTCTAAGTCATGGCTTTGACATGTGTTTCAGATGAAGCAGACAACTAAAAACAAAATAATTCATTTGTATAATTTGGTAAGTTTTGATAATACTCAAATTATTTGAGTTATTGAAGGCTTTTTTTTTGTGACAGAACGGCTGCTCTGAATTAGCAATTAGCTGCTGCCTTTTTTGGTGGAACTTATTTCCTTATTTTCAATAATAAAATAAATCTAAACACCTTGGCATCCTCAGGCCTCTTTTCTATTGCAGTTAATGAAGCTCTTTCAAGAAATGGTAATTTCGAATTCCAGGAAAGAGCTTTAGGCATGGATGGGTATTTAAAAACCTTTTAAGAAGCCTAGTTTGATTTTTTTTTTTTTTTTTATCTTTTGGACAGGGTCTGACTCTGTCGCCCAGGCTGGAGTGCTGTGGTGTGATCACTGCTCACTGCAGTTTCCACCTACTGGGCTCAAGTGATCCTCCCACCTCAGCCTACAGAGTAGCAAGGACTACAGTCACGCCACCATGCCCAGCTAATTTTGTATTATTATTATTTTTGTAGAGGCGGGTTTTGGAGGCCTTGGCCTCCCAACGTGCCAAGGCGTGCAGGCCTGGCCAGGAGTTTACTTTCAAAATGCAGTGAGTGGTAAGGTGCTTTCTTCAGAGGTAACCAACAATAAGACAAGCTGGGCAAAACTTGGGCAGCATGTCTATGCGATTCCTCTAAGTCCAATGTATATTTTCAGAGTTAATGTTTGAGTTTCTTGACTTTGTTAGCTTGCAAGCTATTATACGGAAAGGTAATATTTTATAGACTCATTACAGCCTAATACAACCAAGACCGACGCTTACAACTCTGGATTCGTTACTTATTAGTTACTTTCACTTTGTCTCTAGAACTCTCAATTCTACTTTCCTTTTGGTTATTCCCGCAGCTTCCCTAAATCCCACGTCAGACTGCAATCCTATGGTTCCTTGCAATCTTCTCTTTGACCATCCCTCCCCAACCCCTCATCAGCCAACTAGGGAATACTTTGTCATTGCTTTGTGAAAGTAACAGAATGCGAGAGCTTGTCTACACGTGTGGCCAAAACGCATCCTACAACGGTATACGTCTGAATCCCTTCATTTCTCTTCCCACATCCGCCCTCCTTCCAGCAAAAAAAACCTCGGAACTAAGTTTAAATCTGTCACTTACTTGCTCCTCCTACCAGCGGCCTATTGCTTCTGCCCTCCTCACTGAACCCAAGTTCCTCTTCCCAGTCCTTTCATTTATCAAGAAAAACAATCCTCTCTATTTTTTCAGGGCTTTAAGTGCTAGGTCTGGTCTCTTTCTCTGCATCGAACCAGCAACCCTCTGTGCTTCCCCACCGAGGCCGGACCTCCACCTGGGGAACCGCCGCGGCGCAGCGGGCCCCAGCACCCGCAGCCACCTTTTCCCCGGAGCGCCACTTCCGGATCTCGGGTGTTTCCACTTTACGGTTCCCCTCACCCCCTCAGACACTTCCTAGAGCTTTGTCCAGCAGGGTCGGAGCGGGGACCCTGGCTAGCCGAAGGCAACAGTTCTCCTCCACGAAGACGCGCAGAGTAGCTTCTCCACCCTGAGAAATCCGGTCCGGCTGCGTAGAGTGGCGGCGGTGTAGGGGCAGTTTGTTTTGAGCACCAAGTGGGGCACACCCGGAAGTGGCGCGATACGGGAGCCGCGCTTCGGGCGGGGGCGGGTGCCGGGAACCTGGAGGTGGAGGGGAGGCCGCGGGACTCTGGCAAGTGAGCGGAGGGTGGAGTGCAGAGGGAATGGGGGCCAGAGGGGGCCTGGCTTTAGCTCTGGTTCTCTGGTGGCAGATCCGGCTCGGTTCCGGGAGGCGAGGGCCTCGTGCGGTGGCTGGGTTGGTGAGCCCGCTTCACTTCATTCTTCCAGTCTGAGGGACACGCTCTCTTCTGGTCACTATCTCTTCCTCCCTCACTTCGCCTGGCTGGGGGTGTTGTACTTGTGAGGAAGTCGCAGCTGGAGCTGGCGGTCTGCTTGAGTTTTCTCTGCTTCTAAGAGGAGGCGAACGGCCGCTTTGGTGGGAATTTACTGCTTTCTGCAGGATTACTAACGCTTTTCCCTTCACCGTACCGCCGACTTCTAACGTTTCTGGCTTTACTCCTTTCAGCTCTGACTTTGACTCCTTACCTTAAAAGATGCTGGAGTCATATGTAACTCCAATTTTAATGAGCTATGTGAATCGCTACATCAAGAACTTAAAGCCGTCGGATCTACAGCTTTCACTATGGGGTGGAGACGTGGTACTCAGCAAGCTCGAGTTAAAGTTGGATGTGCTGGAACAGGTAAGTTATGTAGCTGTCATTCTGACCTCAGGTGATCCGTCCCCCTCGGTCTCCCAAAGTACTGGGATTGTAGGCGTGAGCCACCGGGCCCGGCCTACATAATTTTAAAAAGTAGTTTGTTCCTAGTGATGGTATATTAGAATGGGATTACTCAAAGTTGTTTTGACAGGAAAACGATTTCATTGTTCGTGTCGGAATTGTTCAGTCTATATACTCAGTTTTCAAGCATTACGAATATGCTAATTTACATTGTCAAAATTATGTGTGAGCCTGTAATGTCTCCACTAGATTACATTCTCATTATCCTTCTTGGGCAATGGAAGGGTTTGAAAGCCAGCAGGAAGGGCAGCTGGCTGGTGGGGCTGAGAAAAAAAAGACACCCCCCCCCATAAAAAAAGAGCAGGTTCAGATCGCATTTCCCACGGCATCCTCAGAGTGTTGAGTAGATACATTGAGCATGGCAGTAAAATTGGAAACTTCTTTATTAATCATTTTAGTTTCTTTTAACATGAGATTGGTCTGATGCAAAGAAACTGTAACTTAAGGTTTCATATATTCATTAATTCATTTAGTACATTTATTAGTAACATATGCCAAGAAATTCTGTTAGGCTCTGAGTCAGAGACCAACTGGTTTTTAGGATAAGGGAAGACTTAATCTGACAGTGATAGTTATTGATAATTTGTAGTTATAGTCCACAGCCTCTTTTATTACTCTTTTATTAAGTCAATCTAGACTTAACGCTAAGAAATAATATTCCTGGCTGCTGCTTTTTCCTCTTTCCAAGGTTGAGTGGCTCAATATTTTCATTTTAGTTTTTTATTTTTTAATGAGTACAAATCCCAAGTATAACAGCTGAATTTTAAAATGTTTTACATCTGTGCAACTACTGTCCAATCAAAAAATAGAATGTTTCCAGCACCCCAAAAGGCTCACTTGTTTTCCTTTTAATACGTTATTTCAGGCTGGGCGCGGTGGCTCATGCTTCTAATCGCAGTACTTTGGGAGGCCGAGATGGGTGGATCACGAGGTCAGGAGTTCGAGACCAGCCTGGCCAACGTGGTGAAACCCCATCTCTACTAAAAATACAGAAAATTAGCCGGACGTGGTGGCATGTGCCTATAATCCCAGCTACTCGGGAGGCTGAGGCAGGAGAATTGCTTTCATCTGGGAGGTGGAGGTTGCAGTGAACTGAGATCGCCACTGCACTCCATCCTGGGTGACAGAGTAAGACTCCTTCTTGGGGGGTGGGGGAAAGTACTCCCCACTCCTAAAAGAGGTGACTGGTAATCTGACTTCTGTCAACATAGATACCTTTTACCTGTTTTTGAACCTGAAATAAGTTGAAATCACTTAATGTTTGGCTTTTTTTCTTTCAACATTGCTAAGTTTAACCCATGTTGTTAGATGAGTTTGTTTTTTGTATTGCCATTACTATTCCATTGCATAAAGATTCTGCAATTTACTTTTCTCCTGTTGATGGACACTTGGGTTTTTAATATTTTTGACTTTTGAAGAAAGCTTCCATGAACATTCTAGTACATGAATCTTGGTAGCATAAGTATTAATTTCTCTTAGGTGTATACCTAGAAGGTAGGCATGTGTTTAGCTTTCATACTGCCAGATAGTCTTCCAAAGTGGTTGTAACAATTCAAGTCTCACCAACAATGTGTGAGCATTCCAGGTATTTTACATTTTTGCTGCTACTTGGTATATTTATTATTTTAATGTTAGCCTTTCCAGTGGGTGTGTAGTGGTATCTCATTGTAATTTTAACTTGCATTTTCCTAATGACTAATGATGTTGTGCACCTTTTTAATATTCTTACTGGCCTTTTACCTATCTTTTTTTGTGAATTCTTTTTTCCTTTTTTAAAAATTGGGTTTTCTGTCTTATTGATGCATAGGAATTCTTTATATATTTTGGAAATGAGTCCTTTGCCGGCATATATGTTTTGCAATATTTACTATCAGTTTGTGGCTTGTCACTTTACTCATAAAGGTGTCTTGATGAATAAAAGTTAATAATTTTACTGAGGTCCAATTTATCAATCTTTTCCCTTGCGGTTAGGGTTTTTCTTGTGTTAAATCTTTACTTAACACCAATGTCATGAAGATATTCTTTTCTATTTCTTTTAGGAGCTTTATTGAATTCCATGATTCATCTCAAATTAGTTTTTCTGCATATATGTAATAGAGGTCAAGATTAATTTTTTTTTCATTGATCGTCAGTTGATCTATACCATTTCTTGAACTCTTCTTTCGCTGCTCAATTACAGTAAGCCTTTGCTGTAAATCAGGTTGCCATATGTGTGTGGATTTGTTTCTGAACTCTGATTTATTTGTCTATTCTTGTGTCACTCCATATGGTTACTGTAGCTGTTATAATAAGACTTGATATATCAGTGTGATTAGTACAATTTTGTTCTTTTCTCCTTCAAGATTGTCATAACTATTTTAAGTCCTTTGTATTTCCATATACATTTTATTTATTTATTTTTGAGTCTTGTTCTTTTACCCAGGCTGGAGTGCAGTGGCTTGATCTTGGCTCAGTGCAACCTTCGCCTCCCAGGTTCAAGCAATTTTCCTGCCACAGCCTCCTTAGTAGCTGGGATTATAGGAAGGAACCATCACGCCTGGGTAATTTTTGTATTTTTACTAGAGACTGCGTTTCACCATGTTGGCCAGGCTGGTCTTGAAATCCTGACCTCAGGTGATCCACCTGCCTTGGCTTCCCAAAGTGCTGGGATTACAGGCGTGAGCCACTATGCCCGGTCTATCATATACATTTTGATTTCAACTTGTAACTTTTAGAATTAATTTCCAAAAAGGAAAGCTGTTGGTGTTTTTTCTGGGATTGCATTGAATTTGTAGATCAATTTTGGATGAATTAACATATTAACATTGAGTTGACATAGTTTTGAGTTTTTCAATTCATATACAGAGCAATGCTTTTCATATTTTTAGGCCTTTAATTTCTCTCAGCAATGTTTTGAACTTTTTAAAGAAATTTTACATGTATTTCATTAAATTTCATCTGTTTTTATTGATGTTTAAGTAGATTTTAAAAACCTTTATTTTCTGGCTAGGCTCAGTGGCTTTTGCCTGTAATCAATCATAGCACTTTGGGAGGCCGAGGTGGGTGGATCATTTGAGGTCAGGAGTTTGAAACAACCTGGCCAATGTGGCAAAACCCCATCTCTACTAAAAATATAAAAAATTAGCCGGGTGTGGTGGTGCACGTCTGTAATCCCAGCTACTTAGGATGCTGAGGCATGAGAATCACTTGAACCGGGGAGGTGGAGGTTGCAATGAGCCGAGATCATGCCACTGCACTCCAGCCTGGGCAACAAAGTGAGACTCTGTCCCAAAAAACAAAAACAAACGAGAAAACCCCTTCATTTTCTAATAATTTGTTACCAGTACAGAGAAATCAAATTGATTTTAGTATGTTGACCTTCTGTCTAGTGGCCTAACATGTCTAACAGTTTTTGGTAGGTTCTTTTGGATTGTCTATGTTCAATCATGTCATTGGCAAATAATGACAATTTTACATCTTTCTATCCAATACTTGTATCTTTCATTTCATCTTACTTCATTATTGTACTGGGCTAGGACCTCTTATATAATGTGTAGTAGAGATCATGAGAATAGACAGTCATCCTTTTTTGTTTCCAATTTTAGTGGGAAAGTATTTAGTGTTTTACTGTTAAGTATGTTGTTATCCATAAATACCCTTTGTTGAGTTGAGATCTTCTTTTCCTACTTTTCCAATGAGTTTTAAAAATCATGAATGAATGCTGAATTTTATCAAATACTACATTTAATGAGTTAATACATGATTTTTCTCTTTTATTTTGTTAATGTGGTAAATTACATTGTTTTCAAATCTTAACCTTGCGTTCCTGGAATAAACCTGATTATATATTATCTTTTTTACATATTATTGGATTCAGTTTGTTAAATTTTGATGGGTTTTGTTGTGTCTTTGCTTATAAGTGATACTAGCCTGTGATTTTCCTTTCTTGTAATGTTATTACCTAGTTTTGAATGTTGTGTATAAAAATATGTATTTGCCTTATTCATTTATTTGTGAAGTACTCCCTCTTTTTATAATCTCTGACAGTTTATATAAGATCGATGTTAGTAGTTTTTTTTAAATTGTGTTAGAATGTATATAATATAACATCATCTTAACCATTTTTTATTTTTTTGAGATGAAGTTTCACTCTTGTTGCCCAGGCTGGACTGCTATGGTGCTATCTCAGGTCACTGCTACCTCCACTTCCCTGGTTCAAGTGATTCTTCTGACTCAGCCTCCTGAGTAACTGGAATTACTGGCACCCATCACAATGCCTGGCTAATTTTTTGTATTTTTAGTAGAGATGGGGTTTCACTATGTTGGCCAGGGTGGTCTTGAACTCCTGACCTCAGGTGGTCCACCCACCTCAGCTTCCCAAAGTGCTGGGATTACAGGCGTGAGCCATTGTGCCTGGCCTATTTTAACTATTTTTAAATATACAATTCTGTGATATTACTTAATGTTTACATGGTTGTACAACCATCATTACTACCCATCTCTAGAATGTTTTCATCTTCCCAAACTGAAATTCTGTACCCATTAGACACTAACTTCCCATTTTCCCCTCTTCCTAGCCCCTTGCAACCACCATTTTGCCTTATGAATGTATGAATTTGACTATTTTAAGTATCTCATATGAGTAGGATTATTCAGTGTTTGTTCTTTTGTTACTGGCATATTTCACTTAGCACAATGTCTAAAAACGCTTATTTATGTTATAGCATATGCCACTATGTCTTTTGTTTTTAAGTCTAAATAATCTGTTATATGTACATGCCACATTTTGTTTGTTTATTCATTCATTGATAGGCACTTAGGTTGCCTCCATCTTTTGGCTATAATGGTGATATGAAGGTAGGTGTACAAATATACCTGAGACCCTGCTTTTAATTTATTTGGGTATATACCCAGAAGTGGAATTGCTAGGTCATATGGTAATTCTGTGATTATTTTTTTGAGGAATCACCATACTGTTTTCCACAGTGATTGTATTGTTTTACATTCCTACCAGCAATGTGCGAAGGTTCCAAGTGCTCCACATCTATGCTAACACCTGTTTTCTGTTTGTTTAAATATAGCTATCCTAATGGGTATGAAATGATATCTCAATGTGGTTTTAATTTGCATTTCTCTGATGATTACTGATGTTGACCCTCTTCTCATGTTCTTATTAGTGATGTTTGTCTTCTTAGGAGAAGTGCCTATTTGAGTCCTTTGCCCAATTTTGAATTGGGTTCTTTGTTTTTTGTTGTTGTTGAGTTACGGGAGTTCTTTATGTATTGTGGATATCAATACCTTATCAGATACATGATAAGGTATTTGCAGATATTTTCTCACATGCTGTCAGTGGTGTTTTACTCTAAAATAGTGTCCTTTGATGCACCAAAGTTTTAAATTTTGATGAAGTCCAACTTAGCTATTTTTTTCATTAATTGTCTGGATTTTTGCTGTCATATGCAAGAAATCATTGTCAAATCTAATGTCATGAAACTTTTCTCTCATGTTTTCTTCTAATTTTTTTGCACTTAGGTAGTATAAGGTAGTGTTGCAATCTCTCTCTCTCTCTCTCTCTTTAAAGTGTGGGTATTCAGTTTTCCCAACACCATTTGTTGACAACAGTACTTTCACATTGAATGGTCTTGGCACCATGGTAAAAAATCCTTTGACCATAGATGTGAGGGTTTGTTTTTGGACTCTCAATACTATTCCATTGATTTATATGTCTGCCTTTGTGACAATATCACACAGTTTTGATTATTGTAGCGTTGTAGTGGGTTTCAGAATCAGGAAGTTTGAGATCACCAACTTCTCAGTTTTTTAAGTGTTAGGAAAAAGAATCTGGGTTATGGTGTAAAGTTATAAACTGCTGATTTAATTTAAGAAATATAGGATCATTTAGACTTTTATTTCTGCTGTTGTCAGTTTTGGTGAGTTGTATCTTTCAAGGGATTTCCGTATTTCTTGTTTTGGGCTGGGTTTGTTTTTGTTTTTCTTCTCTCAAGGTGGACATTTAGGTTATTGATTGGAGATTTTTATTTATTTTCTTTTTTCTTTCTTTCTTTCTTTCTTTTTTTTTTTTTTTGATACAAGGCCTTGCTCTGTTGCCCAGACTAGAGTGTAATGTTGATCACTGCTCACTGCAACTTCGACCACATAAGTTCAGTTGATTCTCTTGCCTCAGCCTCTGAAGTAGCTGGGACTATAGATGTGTGCCAGCATGCCTGGCTAATTAAAATAAAAAGTATTTGTAGAGACAAGGTCTTGCTATGTTGCCCAGGCTGGTTTTTTTTTTTTCCATGTTGCAGACATTTGCAGCTATAAATTTCTTTACCTGAATATTTGAACTGGATACAAATGAAAACACAACATCCCATAAATTTTGGTATATTGTGTTTTCATTTTTATCCAGTTCAAATATTTTCTAACTTCTCTTGATATGAATGTGTATTTTTGCAGTTGTTGTAGTAGCAATTAAATTTAATGCTTTAGTCCATCTTGAGTTGATTTTTGTATATGGTAAGATTTTGGTATCTAGTGTCACTCTTTTGCATATGGATATCCAGTTTTCCTGGCACCATTGATTGGAGAAACTGTCCTTTCCCTAATTTGTATTCTTGGTGCATTTGTTAAAAATCTGTTGGCTATAAATATGTGGGTTTATTTTTGGTTTTGCTATTCTGTTCTTCTGTATGTCTCTTCCTATGCAAGTACCATGCTGTTTTGATTACTGTAGTTTTGTAGTTTATTTTGAAGTCAGAAGTTTTGATGCTTGCAGATTTGTTCTTTTGCTTAGAATTGCTTTGGCTCTTCAGAGTCTTGTAGCCAAATACGAATTTTATGTTTGTTTTTTATGTTTCTGTAGAGAATATCATTAGTAATTTAATAGGAATTGCATTGAATCTGTAGATCTTTTTGGGTCATTTTAACAACAGTTTTTCCAATTTATGAACATGAGATGTCTTTCTAATTTCTTTGTGTTTTCTTCAATTTCTTTCACCAGTGTTCTTCAGTTTTTTTTTTTTTTTTTTTTTTGTAGAGATCTTTTGCCTCCTTGGTTAAATTTATTCCTAGGATATTTTATTTTTTGTAGCATTGGAAATGGGATCACTTTCTTAATTTCTTTTTCAGCTAGTTATTGGTATATGGAAACACTACTAATTTTTATATGTTCATTTTATATCCTGCAACTTTACTGAATTTATCAGTTCTAAGAGTTTTTTGATAGTCTTTACGTATTTCTGCATATAAGATCATGCCATCTGCAAATAAGGACAATTTGAGTTTTTCATTTCCAATTTGGATCCCTGTTTAAAAAAATTTTTTTCCCTTGCTTAATTACTCTGGCTAAGACTTCAGTACTATGTTGAATAAGAGTGGTGAAAATGGGCATTTGGTCTTCCAGTTTTTAGAGGCAAAGCTTTTTGGCCCACTCTTACATTACTGGGATAAATCCCACTTAATTATGATGTATAATCTTTTTGCTGTGTTATTGGATTTGATTTGCTGTATTTTGTTGAGGATTTTGCATCTGGGTTCATCAGGCGTATTGTCTTGTTTTCTTTTTCTGTTGTTTTCTTGTTTGGTTTTGTTATTAGGGTAATATTGGCCTTGTAGAATGAGTTAGTAAGGATTTTCTGTCCTTCAGTTTTTTGGAATAGTTTGAGAAGAATTGGTGTTCTTTTTAAAAAGTTTAGTAGAATTCAGTAGTGAAGCCATTCAGTCCCAGGCTTTTCTTTGTTGGATAACTTTATTGCTGATTCAATCACATTACTCGTTATTGGACTGTTAAGTTTTCTGTTTCTTCTTGGTTCAATCTTGGTAGCTTATATGTGTCCAGGAATTTGTATTCTCTAGGTTTACTAATTTGTTGGTGTATACGTATTCATAATAGTGACTAATGTCCTTTCTTTTTCTATGGTTTTTCCTTTTTTTCTTATTCTGTGAAATAGTTGCTGATTTTGCTTATCTTTCAAAAAACCAGCTTTTCATTTTGTTGATCTTTTGTAGTGTTTGATTGCTATTTCATTTATTTGTATTCTGATCCTCATAATATCTTATATCTTTCCTTCTACTAGTTTTGTGTTTTATTCTTGCTTTTCTTTTTTTTTATGAGATGGAGTCTTGCTCTGTCGCCTAGGCTGGAGTGCAGTGGTGCGATCTCAGCTCATTGCAACCTCCGCCTCTGGGGCTGAAGCAATTCTCCTGCCTCAGCCTCCCGAGTAGCTGGGATTACAGGCACGTGCCACCACGCCCAGCTAATTTTTGTATTTTTATAGAGATGGGGTTTCACCATGTTGGTCAGGCTGGTCTTGAGCTCCTGACATTGTGATCTGCCTGCCTCGGCCTCCCAAAGTGCTGGGATTACAGGCATGAGCCACCGTGCCCGGCCTCTTGCTTTTCTAGGTCCTTGACATGCATTGTTAGGTTGTTTATTTGAAATCTTTTTTTTATTATTATTTATTATTATACTTTAAGTTCTGGGGTACATGTGCAAAATGTGCAAGTCTGAACATTGGTATACACGTGCCATGGTGGTTTGCTACCCCTGGTAATCCATCATCTACATTAGGTATTTCTCCTAATGTTATCCCTCCCCTAGCCCCTTATCCCCTGACAGGGTCTGGCGTATGATGTTCCCCTCCCTGTGTCCGTGTGTTCTGATTGTTCAGCTCCCACTTATGGGTGAGAACGTGTGGTCTTTGGCTTTCTGCTCTTGTGTTAGTTTGCTGAGAATGATGGTTTCCCATTTCATCCATGTCTCTGCAAAGGACATGAACTTATCCTTTTTAATGGCTGCATAGTATTCCATGGTATATTTGTGCCACATTTTCTTTATCTAGTCTATCACTGATGGACATTTGGGTCAGTTCCAAGTCTGTGTTATTGTGAGCAGTGCTGCAATAAATTTTTTTTTTCCAATGCATTTTAACCTTTTATTACTTTTAATACTCTTTAGAGAGTATTACTTTTAATACTCTTGAGAGAGTGTTGGAATTTTAAGAAGAAAGTGGTTGACTGGATCAAGGTCACACACACTAATCAAATAGGAAAATCATAACCCTAATTCTCTTGCATTTCAGTCATGGTAGTAATTTATAACATATATGGTTTATGTAGAACATGATCCATCCATCCATTGGTTGTTCAAGAGCATGCTGTTTAATTTCCATGTAGTTGTACAATTTCCAAAGTTTCCTTGTTAACTAATTTTTTAGTTTTATTCTATAGTGGTTAGAAAATAAACTTGATATGAATTTGACTTAAAATTTTTTTAGGTTTATGGTCCATTTTGGAGAATTTTTTTTATGTGCTAATGGCAAGAATGTATTCTGCAGCTGTTCTGTAAATATCTGCTAGGTCTCTTTGGTCTAAAGTGCAATTGAAATTTGATATTTTTGGCTGATTTTCTGCCAATGATCTGTTCAGTGCTGTGAGTGGGTGTTAAAGTCCCCAACTAGTATTGTAATGGAGTCTGTCTCTCTCTTTAGATCTAATAATATTTTCTTTATCTGAGTGCTCTAGTAATGAGTGTGTATATATTTATAGTTGTTATAGATGCTTGCCAAATTGACTTCATTTTTATTATATAATGACCTTCTTTGTCTCCTTATATAGTTTTTGACTTGAAACATGTCTTTTCTGATTTAAGGATTACTATTCCTGTTCATTTTTTGTTACTTTTTATGTAGAACTTTTTTTATTTCTTCATTTTATGTATATGTTTACAGAAGTGAGTTTCTTATAGGCAGCATATAGTTGGGTCTTTTTTTTTTCAAGATGGAGTACTGCTCTGTCACTCACCCTAGAGTGCAGTGGCACAATCACAATCTCAGTGCCACCTCTGCCACCTGGGTTCAAGCAATTCTCCCACCTCAGCCTTCCAAGTAGCTGGGATTACATTCACCTGCCATCATGCCCAGGTAATTTTCATATCTTTGTAGTGATGGGGTTTCACTACATTGGCCAGGCTGGTCTTGAACTCCTGACCTCAGGTGATTGGCCTGCCTCAGCCTCCTAAAGTGCTAGGATTACGGGCATGGGCCACTGCACCCAGCTGGGTCTTGTTATTTGTTAATCCATTCATCCAGTTTATAGCTTTTAATTGGGGATTACAGCCTTTAATTTGGGGTTTTTATTTGTTTCAATTAAGATTATAGCTAGAGGAGAAATTTCTCTTGTTATTTTGCTAATTGCTTTTTTTTTTTAATATATATTCTTCCTTACTCTCTTACTGTTTATCTTTGTAGTTTGGTAGTTTCTGTAGTGATAATTTTTGATTTTTCTTTCTCATTCATGAATCTGCTTTATCAGGGAGATTGATACTTCTACATGTTTTCATGATGATAGTTATAGTCTATTCACTTTCAGTTCTAGGGACTCCTTAATCATTTCTTGTATATCCAGTCAAGTGGTGATAAATTACCTCATTTTTTGCTTCTCTGGGAAAGATTTTATTTCTCCTTCATTTCTGAAGGGTAGGTTTACTGGATATGGTAATCTTGGCTGACAGTTTTTTTTCTTTCGTCATTTTGAATATGCATTCCATTGTCTCTTGGTCTATGTTTCTGCTGAGAAATCTGCCGTTAGTCTTTTTGAGATTCCCTTGTATGTTACTTCACACTTTTCCTATTTTTAAAATTCTCTTTGTGGTTGAATTTTGACAGTTTCACTATACTGTTCATCTTTTCTCAGTTTGACTATAATGTACCCTGAAAGGACCTTTTTGGGTTGAGTCTATTTGGGGAAATTTGAGCTTCCTGGACCTGGATGTTTATATTTCTCCCATGACTTGAGATGTTTTCGGTTATTATTTATTTAAATAGATTTTATCGGCCTTGTCTGGCCTCTTCTCTTGGACCTCTGAAAATGTATGCTTTTTTTTTTTTTCTTTTTTACTTAATAGTATCCCAAAGGTCCTGTAGGCTTTCTTCTTCATTCTTCTTTATTCTTTGTTTGCTTTCTGGCTAACTGGGTTACAGCAGGATCTCAAAATAATGTTAGGCATTGTTTAGTTATAATGTTAAAATGATTACTGGTCAGGCCCTCTGTCTTTATGGAGTTTGCTTGTTCTCCCCATGTTGGCATGGGTTTTCTCCAGATACTCTAGTTTCCTTCTGCTTCCCTACAATGTGAATGTTTGGTTAACTAGTATGTCTAAATTGTCCCAGTATGAGTGTGTGTGTGTGTGTGTGTGTGTGTGTGTGTGTACACTGTGACATAATGGTATCCTGTCCAGGATTGGTTTCCACTTTTTACCCTGAGTGGCTGGGATAGGCTTCTGCCACCTGTGACCCTGAACTGGAATAAGCAGGTTGAAAAATGAACAATTGCATGCTACCGTAAAATAAAAATTCACGAAGTATATGATAATCATATGTGAATAATGATGTTACTATAAAATAAAAATTTATGAAGTGTAATATGATACAAATGTACAATATATGATTCATTCACAAAGCACTTAGTGATCTCACTGTATTCATTGTTTTTTAACTGTGTGGCATTAGAAGATACTCCTGTTTTCATTTTGCAAACATTTATTTTGTGATTTCATTTACAACCATTGTGACTGCTGTCATTCACTGATTCACCATAAATTTGGTAAATATTTATTAATCTTAATAATTACATTAATTTAATAATAATTAAATTTGATACTAATATAATAATTTTATTAATCTTTCTTAAATGTACATATACCCTACATCTATTTCAGTATTTGATATTAGAAGTGGTTTGAGTCTTTACAATATTGGTGATGTTTTTGTGAGCAGAAATAGGCTGTAGAAACTTTTGTTTATATCAGTTAGCCTAGGTAAAATTAGTTTCGTTACATGTTTAATTTAAATCACAGTTTCCAAGAACCCACTGATGATGTTAGGTGAAGACTTACTATATTTGGAGAGATTTATGTTCAGGTTCACAAAGTCTTCTGCTTGAGCTAGTGTATTGCTGAAGCTTTCAATTGTATTTTTTTATTTTATTCATTGACTTCTTCAGTGCCAAGATTTCTGTTTGGTTGTTTTCTACGATATATATCTATTTGTTGAATTTCTCATTCAGATTACAAATTGTTTTTCTGATTTTATTGAATTAACTATCTGTATTCTTTTGTATTTCACTGAGTTTCCTTAAGAAATTACTGTGAATTCCTTTTCAGACATTTTATAGGTGTGTTTTCCTTGGGGTATGTTTAATTAGAGACTTACTGTGTTCCTTTGGAGGTGTCGTGTTTCCTTGCCTTTTCATGCTTCTTTTGTCCCTAGCTTGATATCTGTATATCTGGTGTAACAACCACCTCTTCCAATTTTATGAAGTAGTTTTCATAGAAAAAAACTTTTTCCTATAGATTTGACCTGTAGTTTTGGTTGAGTAGGGTGTTTAGGCTTTTTTCTCACTGGGTGCAAGTAATGTAATTTCTATGTGATTTCTTCAGCCATAATATCAGCATTTTCTGTGAGTGGCCTAGACTGTGGGTGTTTGTGGAGGCAGCGGTGTGGCTTTGGTTGGGGTGAGGAATGCTAGACAGGCTTGTCTTTAGTCCCTGAGAAATGGCTGCCATCTCTCAGCTGCCATTTTCTGATATAGAGATGCTAGGGATATTGGGCCTCCAGGCAGAATGCACTCTAGCAGTTGCTTTATTCTCCAAGTGATACAGTGCTGCAGCAGCTTGGGTCCTGGGGAATTCAGTGAATCAAATGTGAATTCTCTCTCCTGAGCAATCCAGCTTTATGGACCTGGCAGCTCCCTATACTGGACTCAGGGCCTGTGAGGACTGTGGAGCTGCCCTGTAGCTAGGATTGCAAGTATCCACAGTGGTCATGGGAACTGCTAAGGATGTCTTGCTTAACTTTTCTCCTCAATGGGGAGTCCCTTCTGGATCCAGGCTGATCTTGGCCAGGTGCCCTCCTTTCCTCTTTATGCTGACATGTGGAGTTTCTATGCCTTAGATCTTCATCACTTCCTGATGAATTCCATTGTTCTCCCATAGACACTCAACTCAATGTCTCTACTTGCTTTGATTTTTCTTTGTGGAGGAGATGAGCATTGGGTACCATTTTGATTGAAGTTTTTAATCTCTTCACCTCTAATTTGTATTCATATGATTGGATTTACATTTATAATTTTGCTGTTTTTTCTGTGTGCCTCATATATTTTTGTTCCTCTGAAACTTTTATAATTTATTTTGTAATAAGCTGATATTTTTTGATGTTCTATTTTAATTCCTTTGTTGATTTTCAAATTGCTTTTGAATTATTTTCTTTGTGGTTGCCTGGGGGATTATAATATGCATCTGATTTACTGCAAATTACTTGAGATTATTTATAACTTTATTCCATTAAAATAGAGAAAATTTCCCTACTATAGCTTCATTTTCTTCTGCTTCTTGTGCTGTTATTGTCACATATATTGCATCTTTATGTGTTACAAGTCCAACTTTACAATTTTATCATTATAGTTTTATGCAATTTCGTTTTAAATCAGAAGAACAAGAGAAAAAACATTTATACTGTCCTTTAACAGTTATCAACATAATTACCTGTACTGATTTTTTTTTTGTATTATTTGTTTTATCATCTGTTGTTACTTTCTTTCAGCCTAATAAACTTCCATTAATATTCTGCTAGGAATCAATTATCTTATTTTTTGTTTGAGTATATTTTAATTTGCTTGTATTATTGAAGGATAATTTTGCTGGATATAAAATTCTTGGAGAAATTAGATGTTAATCTACTAAAAGTTTCCTTGTACCTAAAACATTATTTTGTCTTTCTGCTTTCAAGATTTTTTTTTGATCCATCTTTCTACATTTTGACTATGATGCATTTGGTTTTGAATTCTCTGATTCTTTTGCCAACTCAGATCTATTGCTGAGCCCTTTTAGTGAATTTTATTTATTTATTTATTTATTTGTTTTTATTTTTTTGAAAGAAAGAAAAAGAGAGAAAAGAAGAAACAAAGAGTGAAAGAAAGAAGAAAAAAAGAATGTAAGAGAGAAAGAAAGAGGAAGAGAAAGAGGGAGAGAGAACGGGATTCTTGTTTTATTGCCCAGGCTAGAATGCAGTCTAAAAATGGGTATTAAAAACCTCTTTTATGCC
>CAUYLG010042857.1:0-84220 GCA_963573385.1 Cacajao melanocephalus
TATTCCATGGTGTGTATGTGCCACATTTTCCCTGTCCAGTCTATCATCGATGGGCATTTGGGTTAGTTCCAGGTCTTTGCTATTGTAAATAGTGCTACAATGAACATTCATGTGCATGTGTCCTTATAGTAGAACGATTTATAATCCTTTGGATATATACCCAGCAATGGGATTGCTGTGCTTGACCCAGCAATTCCATTTGTCCCATTAAGTCTTAAAAGGATTCTACTTGATAGAAAGTTTAATGGTAGCATTTCAGTTAAGAGATACTTTATATGTAGGTTATCAATTCAGAGCTGGAAGAAGTCTTAAGAGTCACCAAACTCAATCTCCTAATTTTTTTAAGTGAGGAAACTAAAAACCAGAGAGGTTTAGAAATTTGCAAATATCACAGTTAAGAAATGGCAGGGTCAGGATGAACACGAATGCTTCCTGACTTCCTGGTTGAGAGCAGGTGCTATGCATCAAAGACAAGAGGCTAAAATTCTGACTTCATCATCACCAGCTACTGCTTTTTTTTTTTTTTTTCTGTTGTTGTTGTTTTTTGAGATTGAGTTTTACTCTTGTTGATCAGGCTGGAACGCAATGGTGTGATCTCAGCTCACTACAACCTCCACCTCTGGGTTCAAGGGATTCTCCTGCCTCAGCCTACTGAGTATGTGGGATTACAGGCACCCGCCACCACACTCAGATAATTTTTTGTATTTTAGTTGATATAGGATTTCACCATGTTGGCCAGGCTGGTCTCAAACTCCTGACCCCCGCCTCTGCCTCCCAAAATGCTGGGATTACAGGCATAAGCCACTGTGCCTGGCCTGCTGATCTTGAACGAGTTATTTCCCTCCTCTAACCTTACTTTCCTCAACAGTACAGTACAGATCAAATTGCACCTATTCCCTAGGCTTACTGACTACTAATGGCTGGGGTTTCGTAACTTCTAGAAATTCCCATTGTCATTATTCTCTCACAGTTGCTTCTCATTGAACTGTATGTGCCCTGGGACATTGCCTCTAGTGTCGGTTGTGAAAGGCACAAGAAGATCCCAAACCATTCTTCTCTGTATCATACCCATTTGTAAACTTTTTATTTTGATTTTAAAATAATTTTAAATTTACAGAAGAATTTTTAAAGCAATACAGTGTGCTACTGTAGGCCTATCACATACTTTCTTATAATGTTAACGTCTTAAATAAGCATGTTACATTTAAGGAAACAAATTAACATTTGTACAATACCTTTTAACTAACCTGTTACCATAACAATATGATTTATTTGGATTTTCTCAGTATGTCTAACTAATGTCCCTGTGTTCCAAGATTCTATCCAAGAGAACACATTATATTCAGTATAATCCAGGTCTTAAATTACACCTGATCTTAACCTAATTAAAAAATGTAGCTGTTTAGATCTACTGATGAAAATCAAGGGGCTCACAGGTAAGCAGAGAACATTTTGGAAAGAGAAATTTATACCCAAGCAGGACTAATGTGGATGGATCCATTTTATCCCTTGCAGTGAATGCCATAGGCTTGCATTAACCAACTCCTCAGTGATTGAAATTAAAGGGCCATTAGTTCTTCTAGGACCCACTGAGCATAGCACCAACACAACGCTCTGCGATTTAAGTGTCAAGTTTAAAAACGTAGATATGGGCGCCTTGACTAATACGTTTTGGTACCTCCTTGGGGAATTACAGATTTGTATTTCCAATGTCCAAATCACAAAGACACAGCCTTTAATGTGAGGGGAAAAAGGCATGTCAACAGAAATCAGACATATCCTAAGACAGGCTACTCATTTACATTGGAAGAAGGTTATTCCCTGGCTTGGAGATGATCTGAAAAGGTATATAATGAATGGTGTCTGGCAACACTGTATAAATGCCCACGTTCTTTCAAGTACTAATTCCAAGCACAGAAGAGAAGGCATGTGTAGAGAACTAGAGAAAAGCAGCAATTTCTTCTCTTGCAAAAGCCACATGGGGATTTATGGGGAGATGGCATGTGATTACAGCCTGGAGCTTAGCCAGGGCAAGAGGATAACAGGGTGATGGTCTCTGCCCACGTTAACGAATGACTTTCCTGATGTGATAGATGTTTCCTGACCTGTCCTACTAATTTGTTTTATCTGGCACCACATTGCTGCTACAGAGAAGCAAGAAGGACTTCAGACAGGCTTGCCAGCATCCTTTGTGAGTTAGAGGAACAGGACACTGATGAAACCTAATTCTGGAAGTCCTTACTATCACAAAAGCACTCGCTCCATAGAAAAGTGGCGAGAAGTGGTGTCATCATTTTGTCATCCCATTCTTTCATTACTGGGATAGGAACTAAGGTGGTAACATTCATGTTAAGGTGACTTTCTATGCCTAGACACTCTGTCAAAGGCATTATGACTTTTCTCTGGGTCAAAATGTACCTATTACAACTCAGGTGGGCAATTATTAATAATAATAATTCTACTCTTTATTTTCCATAATTGATATCAACCCCTTTCCGGCTCCCAACCCTAAAAATGGTACAAATTCTTGGTTATAAGAGAGAAATTCATCTTACTTTCAATTTGAAACTTAGTTTTCCTTAAGAAATTTCACAATATTTCAGGAATTTTCTTTTCTTGTGGATTACCTCTCAGGGTCTTGGTAATAGCATACTGTAGGAACAGATTTTTTAAAGGGTCAAAGCCTGGGCCTCCCTTCAGCCCTTGCTGGTGTTACGGCTTCTTCAGGGCCTGGCCACAAAGCCCCTTGCAATCCACCCCTCAGGAGATTACCAGTCAACACTTTCATGCATCTTTAGCTGAGATCCTTGGAGTCAATTAGACCATGTCACACCACGGGCACACCCAGAGACTTCCATGGCTCTCCACTGAGCTTAGAATAAAATCTACAATTCTTGCCAAAGCCTATAAGGCTCTCTGTGATGTGAATGCCATCCTCCATAACTAACAGACCAACTTCCCCTTATCCACTGAGCTCCAACCACACTAGCCTCCTTCTTGCCCTTCCAACAAGCCAATCTCACTGGAACCTCAGAGCCTTTGCACACACCATTATGCTATTTAGTCCATCCCAAGCATTTTCTTCCAGAACTCACTTGGTGATGTTACTGTCCTGTGGTAACCTTCTGTTTACTTGATGTGAAATAGCACCCCACCTCATTCTCTACCGTATCTGCTCTATTATTCTTCATAGCACTGCTCATCACCTGGCATCTTATATAATCATTTGCTTGTTTATAGTTTGTCTTCTTCCAACCAGAATATCAATACCATTAAAGGAGATGCTCAATTTTTGACTCATTGTCAAAAACTCTTTGAGGTAGGCATTCCCATTGTTATTTATTTATTTATTTTTTACTAAACAATTGAGGAAATTAAGTTAAGCAAGTTTCAGTGATTTGCAGAAGATCAAGCAATGAAAATTGTTGTCTTTCTATCCCAAGGGAGAAAAAATGTTTACAAACTGTGTGGTTGGGTAAGTGAGGAAATGCGCAGAACATCTGGGACCCCCAAAGAGGCCTGAATGCTGTAAATAGGCCAGGAGCTACAGCAATAATTCCTCTGTTTCCCATAAACAAACATCCTTGGAGGAGCACTTCACTTTTCAAGTGGTCAAAGCAGCAGCTGGGTTGCAGATAATCAAGGAGCCTAGGGGCAATTAGTTTCAATGTTCTGACAATGAGAAAGTGGGAGAGCCTCAGCATTTTACACATTGTCGTCTTGCTTGGGAAGTTCTTTAACAGGCCTTGAGATCAGATGTTTCTCCTGTTGGCCTTTTTGATTCCTACTTACAGCGGCTGAAGCTCTCAGCCTCACTCCCTCCATAAGCACACTCATCACCCCATGACATGCAGAGAGTGCCTGGGAAGGGCTCCTTGTCAGCAGCTGAGTGACTGGTCATAGCACGTTATTTATTCTTGCTGAACCCAACTCCTTGAGAGCTCAGCCTGAGCCTTACTCCTCTATCTATCTCCCATAGCACCTGGTATAGAACAGGTGTTCAATAAATCTCTGTTAAATTGAATTGGCAGTTCACTTAATCAGTCCAGGCCTGGTTTTCTTATCTGTCAAATGGGGAGAGTGAAGCTCTCTACAAGGATTGTTAGGACAAATAAAAGTGAATATGTTTTTGTCTCTTAGTAGCACACACAAGGAGTATTTATTGGCCTTTTAAAATATTAAACATAAACATAAAACATAAAAAACATAAAACAAGTGTGTTGTGAGCCTCTTTTGGGATATGGCATTACTTCAGCTAGAGTGTACTGGCATGATCATAGCTCACTGTACCCTTGACCTCCCGGGCTCAAGCAATCCTCCTGCCTCAGCCTCCTGAGTAGCTGAGGATACAGGTCAGCATCACTAGGCCCAAGTAGTTTCTTTTTATGTGGGTCTCCCTATGTTGCCCGTTATTTTTTGCAGAGATGGGGGTCTTACTATGTTGGTAACACGGTGGTGACACAACGTACCACAGGAAGGAAATAAAATTCTACAAGCACTTAATCAGTTAACAGACATTCTAGTTTGCTCAGTCTGATCACATATAAACCATATTTTGAATTGAATAATATTGCTTTACAGTAATATAATACCTAGAGTATTCATTTATTTTAACTAGATAGGAAAAAAAAATGATGATTTTATCTAAGTAATCACTTGATACCTTACTATGTGCTAGGCACTCTGTTAAATGGCTAAAGTGAGTTATCCCATTTATTCCACAGAATCATCCTATCATGTATGCTTTTCCATTTCTCTGAAGCACAGAAAGTTTAATCCTCTTGCTCAAGGCCACAAAACTAAGAGATGATGCTGATAAGCAAGTCATGCCCTGATGAATGCTCCACCGTACTGCCTCCCTGAAATCAACCAAGGTGAGCGATCTATGGTTCTGTTAGTCCTTTTTGCATTACTGTAAAGGAATCCCTGAGACTGAGTAATTCATAGAGGTTTATTTGGCTCATGATTCTAAAGGCTGTACAAGCATGACACCAACATCTGCTTGGCTTTATATAGGATTTATTTCTAAAGCATTTATTTCCTTGGCTTGTGGTGAGGCTTCAGGTAACTTTTAGTCATGGCAGAAGGCAAAGAGGGATCAGGCGTATCACATGGTGAGTGAGAGAGAGAGAGAGAGAGAGAGCGCAAAAGAGAGACAGAAAAGATCTCAGACTCTTTTGTAACAACCAACTATCATGTGAACTCATTACCAGGAGGAGGGCACCAAGGCGTTCATGAGGGATTTGCCCTCATGATCCAGACACCTTCTAGGCCTCACCTTCAACAGCGGAGATCACATTTCAACATGAATTTTGGAGGGGACACACATCCAAACTATATTACCATACCTGAAACAAAGCTATAAGCATCTACCATGTATTACACAATGCCCTGTGGTAGCTACTTGGGGATACAGTGGGGAGAAGACAAACACAGTTATGCCCTCATGGAGCTTGACATATAATGTAGGATAACATGAAGCAAGTAATCATGCAAATCAACACACAATTACAAACTGCAATATGTGCTGACAAGCAAAATTATGGGGCACTATGAGAATACTGGGTACTGAAGGAAGAATGACAGGGGGACATATGTGGATTGTCAGTCAGAGAAGAGAAGTCAGAGAGGGCACCTCTAAAATGAAACTGACAGGCAAGCTGAGAAAGAACTGGTCACCAAAGGTGATTGGGGTATTGAGGCCTGAAGTGTGTCCCAGTAGAGCCAAGTGTCTATGGAGATGCTAAATTGGAGAAAGGGGCAGGCCTCAGAATTAGGGAAGGAGAAATCAGAAGGAAGTAGGAAGAGAGTACAAAAAGTCAGAATGGAGAATCAAAGAGAGCAAGCCTATTGGAGAAAAGTTTTTAAATTACTGGATGGATCCCTGTGGGGTGTGGCTGTCTTCACCCACCAGGTTTGAGAACTGTTAACAAGTTAGGTACATGGACATATGGCAAGGAAACACAGCTATTTTTCATGTGTGACTGAGTTCCTTTTTCAGTGGAAAGTGTTTGAATAATGTATGAGTATCAGCAAGTGCAAAGAAAGTCCAAAGTTGTCTAAAACTTCTTCCCTAAAACTTTATATAGGCTTTATTTTCTAAATTAGTAGACATATTAGATGCAGGACTTTGTTCAGTCAGAATGACTAATACGATGAAGCTTGGCTCAAAAATGGTTATGGATTAAATCAGTTTTGTCAACACATCTTGGAAGTCATAGGCACTGCAGTATCTCTTAAGTGGTTATTTTATGTCCCTACAAAGCAACAATTAGTAATTTTAAAAAAAGATATACCAAAATTATATATGTCACCAACATATTGGAAAAGAGATACATTTACTAAAAATAAAACTCCAATTAAGTTCTAGATCCCTCTGATAATCCCAAAAAGGCACTACAAATAGTAGCAGACACCAGAAGAGAAGAAGAAATTAGAATCTAAGAGATTAAGGAAGTGCCAAGGGCAGATACTAGAGGAACGTGAAGTCAAAGAAGAACAAAAATACAGTTAAGTCAAAGAAGAACAAAAATGTTGTGTTGTCATACTTAAGCATCTCCCTCAAAAAGTTTTTGGTATTTCCAAAAAACTTCAAGAAAAAATTTGCAAGACATACGAGTCTACAATTCTTCAGATATAACTAAGATGTTTCCTTCTTTTGAAAAATATACATTGCTCAATTTTCATACTTGATGAAAAGCAATAAGTAAGACCAAAAGCAATAAGTAAGAAAGTAAAGACATTTCTTCCTAAAATATCCTATGTGTAACTTTTAAATAGTTTGATGCGTTTAGTCTTAGAGCCAATATTTGCAAGATTTCTAAAACTTGTATGCAGAAGCCCAAGGCAACTGTCCATATCACCCAGGTCTGAAGCACTCTTACAAGCTCACCCATTTGCAGGTTCAAGGATTCAACTAGAAAAATCAACACATTTCCAAGCAGTGTATACTACAAATTGAAACATCTGAACTCCATTATTTGCATTTTTGACAACAAAATTGGCACAACTCCGAAAAGTCGTAAAATCAAGTAAAAAGTGTTAAAATGGAATTCAGCTACCTTTATAGGGAATAGAGGCTGAATAATTTCCTTATTAAGCAGGATAGCTCTGAAAGAGATTCCATCTCTTAGACCTTTTTACTTTTTTTTTTTCATTTTTTAAGAGTTTTGATTTCACACAACGTTGAGTAACAAGATTAAAGAGCAGATGGAACATACAGGGGTGATGTTCTACCACTGAGAATACCCACTGGCAAGTTTCCCCTACCTTTTATCGCAAACCAATCTTAACAGCCCAACTACATTTCTATTCCCTCCATGAAATTTGCAGAAGTATGGCTTTACAGAGTCCTTCTCTCCTGAACTCTTACAGTCCTTGCTAACATTAAAATTGGGCTCTTAGGCAGATATTACCTGGTGAGGTCTCTTGAATTAAACAAAATAAATACATACTTAGTATACTGAGCACCTACTCACACGTACTCACATTTCTAATTCACTTAATTGTCACAACTCAAATGTACTCACATTTCTAATTCACTGAATTGTCACAACTCTAAGAAATAGAACATCATCATGTCAACTTTCCAGAGGAGAAAACTGAGGGCAGAAATTTCTTCAGTCACTGCGAACTTTCCCAATTATTTATGAAGACAGCTCCTCATATTTTGCCTCTTCAAATAGTTAGTTATACCTCAAAGAGTTGAGACTCATACTGTCCAGCTTTTTCCCTCTGAAAGCCAAGCACAGTGTTTTGTGCACGGCATGTACTCACGTATGCCAGCATTTTGATTTGATATTGAAAAGAACCGAAAGGCAATGCTTAGTTAAAATAAGCCCTCTACAAATCACTGACATTTGGGTTCAATATTCACTACGAAATAAAATTCAAGATCCATTCACATTCAATACTAGAACAAAATACCAAATGAATATAAATGCGAGGCATTTCCATGTCTGCCATTCTTTTGGTATTTCCAGCATGGGCAGGAGCAGAGTGGAAATAGGCAGGAATGCAGGCCCCCTCATTGGAAAGTAATGACGCTGACACCAAGGTTTACTGCCATTTCATGAAGGGAGCTGCAAGGGTGGGAGTGGGGAACAAGGCTGAAGAGGCAGAAAGAAAAGAAAGGGGGAAAAAAAGGCATTCACATTTTGTGGATTAAAAATCCAATGAAAGGAGAATAAGAAACCAGTCCATCAATTGATAGAATTTTCAATGCAGTCAACCTAAGCTTCAATATTTATTCCAGGAGAAAATTGAACCTCAAGTCCAAAAATGACTCTCAGCTCCCATTCTCTGCCCAAATACACATACATTTACATTTATGGGTGACTACATGGCTATATTTAAATTCTCAGCTCTTAAAGCTGCAAGACTGTAAATAGACTCATTTTAGTCATTTTATAAAATTGTATTAGCTTTCCTCTTCTGCCATTCTCCAAGCCAGGCAAAGTTCAGACGTGCAGAAAATGTAAATGATTTCTTTTGAAAATAGCACTGGTAGATTCCAAAACCAGAAATCAGTTCATGCTCATTTCTGAGAGCCTGTTGAGTGATGCCTGGTCATAGCTTTGAAGTTAACAGAGTAAATTTCAGCATAAGGAGCCAGTGGAATGTACCCCCTCAGGACAGAAAATAAAAGAAGCCATTATCTAGCACCATGTAAAGTTTCAGATCAAATAGGTCTTGTTTTCTAGGAGGAGAAAGCACAGTAAGCACAGCTGAGGACTGACTATGCCTCCCTCTGTGAGGAAATTGGGTGGTGTCTGTTATGGACTTCGAGACAAAATACATCAGGGTCATGCCAAGCTAGTAGATTCCTCCATGAGTCGGATGGGCTCCTGCAGAAGCATGGACTCTGGCAGGGTTCCTCAAAACCTGACTCTCACTCCTACATGTCTCACTCCTCCATTTGCATACACAAGTGGAGAGTTGATATACCTATCTTAACTATTTTGTATCTTCCTCAATCCTTAGTACTTTAGTATTTCCTTTCTTTTTTTATTTTTATTTTTTGCTGCCATGACTCGGATTCGAACCTAGTATTTCCTTATGATCCCTCATTTGGGAAAGTGGAAGCCAGCATTTTCCAAATGGAAGACAGCTTATCATGGATAAATGAGAGAGACAAAGAAAAGATAGTAAAATGTTTGGCTATTGAAAGTCTCTGCAGTCTACCTGAAGAAATAAAAGATTTAGAGAGAAGCTGGGCTACACTGCTGTCCCAATACCCACAAGGCAAGCTGAGAAAAGCAAGCCTGTTAGCTGGAGGAGGAGGAGAGAAGTTAGATAAACACCAAAATGATTAGATGTTGACATGATGACAAATGGCTGCTTTGCCTCATCCCCCAGGCTTAGTTTGTGGGATATTATAGAACCCATTCATGTTACGGATTTTAGAGTCAAGGGGAATTATGGTTCACACTCTGCATGTAATTCAGGAGGTAGACTGTTTTAGTGACACCCTAAGCCAGTGTTTTGATGTGCATGTGATTTGCTTCCTGCAGATCCAGAGGAACGTGGGGAAATGGTAAAAACCTTCCGATCTTCTGAGCAGGAAGAAGGCATCAGTTGAGAGAATAAGCTGGAGGTACAAACAGTCCTCAAGGACAAAACAAAGGGGGAATGGCGGTAAGTAAAACGCCCCATCTTTTTAGAAACCGTAGAGTGGGGGAAAATCCAAAGTTTGACCTGAAAATAACAATAAATGGCTGCCAGTGACTGAATTTAACAGGCAAAACTAGACTGGGAGGCTGGTGGAACTAAGGCCATAGAAAAAGAGTTACATTTTCATACAACGGACTTTGTGACTTCGGAATCAACCAGTTGCTATATTCAGAAACGTTAAGAAATTCACACTACTTAAACATATAATTATGACTCAGAATTAAGGAAGATCCAGGAAGTCGAAAGGAAAGAAGAGGAAAATATTCATGTCTACACTGCAAACATATAACAGCTCTCCCATCTCTTCTGTATGACTTGTTTTTGTTTTACAGTAGTATTGGAAAGTATAAGCAGTGGCTAAGAAGTTAACATAGAAGAGCATGGGTTTAGGTGTCCAACATATATAATTTTGGTTTTATTTCTGCAATTCACCAGCTTTGTGCCCTTGAGCAAGTTAGTGAAGCTCTCAGTCTCTTCATCCATAAAACAGGGCATGCCCTTGGGATCTGCTCCGAGGGCAAACATTTGATTATTAGTCCTGTGCCTGGAAAATGGTAAGCTACAATTACTTTTATCAAGGTGTTCGGTTGAATGAAATTTGAGAAACTCACGAACTAACTTATCAACTAACTTAACTAAGAGAATTTTCTCTCTGATATGAAAGTGAATGTTTACTATAGAATTTGAAGCAAAAAGAAAGCTTTTCTTGTTCTCCATCCTACATAGGAGCTTTTCCATCCTCCCACCAGTAAAATAGATGACGGGGTGTCTTTAGGACAAAACAAAAAAGCAAAAATTCCCGATCTTTGATATATTCGTGCATTGATTCCCTTAGTTTCGAAAATATTTATGATAGACATCTAGAAACAAAGCCATAGACATTTGCAAGTAAACAGACTCATGGTAAAGAAATGTATTATGCCCATATCTAAGCAGGCTATAAGGGTAATACAGTCTCCTATTTTTGCAAATCAAGTTTTATTGGAACACAACCAAAGCCATTCGTTTACGTATAGACTATGGCTTATACGTAAGCCATATAAGGAGAAAGTTGTGTCCTGACAGAGGCCTTGTGGTACACAAAGCCTAAAAATATTTACTAACTAGCTCTTTAGAGGAAAAGTTGGCTGGCCTCTTATCTAAGAGAAGAAATTAAGGGAAGAGACAAGAATAGGACAAATAAGGTGGAAGAAAAGACAGAATATATCAAGTGAGGTAGCTTCAAACAATAAGCTACCATTACGTGATGATGGGCACACATGAGAAGAGGCAAAAAACTAAGAAACTTAAATCAAACACAATGTTGGCAAAGGGCTAAAGGCATAAATGCTATAGAGGGCTACATATTAAATCCAAGAATACATACGCAATTTCTTCTTCAAAATCTTAAAAATGCTTTGTCTTAGAAAATATAGCTCAAGAAAGCAGGTATAGTTAAGAGATACCCTTTTGTATGAACTGAATCCAACAATAATTAGATTTAATTTGTTATGGTTGTTGATTTATATGATTATAGACTACAGAGAATATTTTCAAATAAATGTGACTCTGTGGGATTTTCACTTTATTACTTTAAATAAATGAATTGAAGAAATAAAATATAGGAAGTGAAGCTTTTCTAATAGAAAAACTAGGAAGATCAATTATTTAAGAATTTCAAATTAGTATATTTAAGACTGAGGCTGGAACAGATCTTTGTGCTGATGTATCTCTGTTAAAAATAGATTTCCTTGCCTTCTAGTTTCATATCATAATCTTTTAAAAATCTAGCTTAAGAGGACATATTTCCTTCTCTGAGATAGTGTTATTTATGATGTAATTACTGTGTCTCATGGCAAAGCACTTGTGAAAAATATGTCTTAAAGATTTGAAAATATGTCTAAACTGATTCAGACAGATTTCAGTTCATGAATTATACTGACTCAAATATTTACTGAAAGCTAATTTACTGCAGAACACATTTCTTTGTTTAAAAAAACACAATTTTCTATTTTCTTTGAAACTCTAGTTTTCCATGGGACTTAAGAAAAAATGTCAGATTTTCTTGATAATCAAAAACACTCTCAAAAAATCTACTTATTTAACAATACAAGATTTATTTTAAAAAGTTATTCTCATGTAGCCACAAAAGTTATGTTGGAATAATTATGACAAGAAAAAATGCTTATATTAAATGAAAACTTTACAATGGATTTCAATTATATAAGAAAAAAGTCTGTGTATATACTTATAAAAATGCACAGTGATCATCTCTGAAATTGGGAAACTATTAATGACTCATTTTCCTTTAGATACTTTTCTGCATTTCATGAATTTCATTTATCCAATGTTCATTCTAGCTGCAGTTAACAGAAGTAATAAATTCTATGAATGTTTCATAAACAGTATTTAAATATCCAAAATTAATTATTACAATCTGAAAAAAAATACAGTCTGTTTTGAAGCCAAAGGTATGATAGGGTTTTTTTTTTGTTTATTTTTCGTTTTTGATTTTTTCAATGAGTGGTTGAGAGAAAGACCATATATATATATACTGGTTGAGACTCAAATTTTCAGATGCTAGATTTTTTTCATTTGCTTGACTCGAATCTCAAAGAATAATTTAAAATTAATAATCATATCTTTAAAGTTTAAATTATTCCAATTAGTAAATATTGAGAACATAAAGTTAAACCTACATATTTTTGTTCCTTAAGTTTATAGCTTTTACTTATGACTGTATTCTGATGAATTACAACCACACATTTTTGTACACATAGCACTAGACATTTTATAAGGCTCTTCGGTTATTTCATTTGATATTCCAAATAAACTTGCAAAATAGCCAAGACAGATATTACTGTTCCTATAATGGTGGAAATGAGGTTTGGAGTGCTGGTCACATAAGTTAATAAAAGTTGAGGAACAAGATGGAAACTCCAAATCCCATTCTTTTTCAAAGATAGCATGCTGCTTCTCAAAACAATGATGAGAACTCTTCTGCCTTCAAAGATGGTTAAAGAAGAAAAGTGTATCACTCATATCTAAGTATTTTTTTTAATGATGAGAAGTTAAATGATAGCTTTTACAGTACAGACTGAGATTTGCAGTCAGAGCTAGGCCTCAATTCTAGTCCTTTCTATCATGCTAGTATGCTGTGTGATTTTTTTTGAACGATCCAAGTCTAGGTATGTAAAATCCTTTCCTGCTACTGAAGTGCCTGCTAAATAAATTCAAAAACAATTGAGCAAACACATGGTAATTACTATCTTCGATTTGCTCTTCCATATCGACTCTTGCCTTCTCTATCATGCTGAGTACCCTGGAAAGCTTGTCTGTAAGCACTCCATTAATGGGTTATCTGGTCCTCAACATCCCTTGTTGGGTTTGGCGAGCATGGAACATGAGCAGATTGGAGAGAAGGTGGTGAGTGGGGTCAGGTCACTGTTTTTGTTCCGTCCCCTCTCTGCTTTAGGACTAGAAGTGGCTGTAGCTCCCTGCTGTTTCAAGGCCCAGAGAATAGCACTCTCCAGGATTGCTTTAAACTCTTCTGCATTCTCAGCTTGAGTAGGCCCTCAGTTTCTTGACTGGTAAAATGAAAAACATGAGAGAAACTTTTTTCTCTGGCTGATTTGACTTCACAGAGAAAAGCTCTTCTTTCCCAAAGTGGGAGATGCTAAGGAGTGTCTAGGATTGGTGGAAACTCACAGAAGTTTAGAGGAAAAGGGATTCTCAGAGAGCTTCCAGTGAAAAAAACCCTTATCGTATGGATGAGGAAATGGTGGACCACAGTGTGACTCAGTCAAGATCATTGGCTTCAGTTTCTGAACCTCCAGCATCCAATGCATAGTCTTTTCCACGAGTGGGAACGTAAGGGCTAAACCTGATCACGATGCAAAAAAAACAAAAAAAGCAAAACACCAAATACAGAGTTTGCTGTTCATTTGAATCGCCAACTTAGATATTATGTACTTCTTGAAGAGTATTAACAAGTGACTCACATAATTTTAACATTTCAGCACAAATTCAGAAGCTAATATTTTAATATGTTATTTTAAAATTTGGATATAAATTAAGAAGCTAATATTTTGGTGTCAGATTATTTTAAAAAATCACAAAACTGGCCACGCATGGTGGCTCACTCCTGTAATCCTAGCACTTTGGGAGGCCAAGGCGGGTGGATCACCTGAGGTCGGGAGTTCGAGACCAGCATGACCAACATGGAGAAACCTTGTCTCTACTAAAAATACAAAATTAGCCAGGTGTGGTGGTACATGCTGCCTGTAATGCCAGCTACTTGGAAGCTGAGACAGGAGACTTGCTTGAACCCAGGAGGCGGAGGTTGCAGTGAGCTGAGATTGCTCCACTGCACTCTAGCCTGGGCAACAAGAGTTAAACTCCCTCTCAAAAGAAAAAAAACTAAACAAAACAAAACACAAAATTGAAATACTCAAGAAAAAAAAAAAACCAAAACTGTGATTATACTGTACTTCCTATCAATGACAAGTTAAACAAAGAACCCTATTCAAACCACTTTACTACTGCACCAATTATAGTTACTTTTAACATATCCTTAACAAAAAGTTACATCTCTAAAATCTACTGGGTTGAAGCACAAATTATCAGAGTCATGTGTGTGTTCAATTATAGAGTTACAGGATAATGCTTTTCCCCAACAATGAGAGAAGACAACCAGAATGAAGAAAATCTCTTGTTTATATACTACAGCAAACAGTTTATATTGCTGATTGTACACTTGGCAGAAAAATACTTTTTCCCCTCGATTCAACACTACATTACTAGTTCTTTGCAGAGTCCATGGCAAAGTGGAGATAAGGAAATAGTGAGGGATGGAGGCTTTGAGCAGGTGGGATTAATGGTCATTCTAAAGAATGTTGATGGACAGTCACCCATTAGACCTGAGCAACAGGCGGGGGACCAGCTTTGGAGTCCAACAGCTGGCTCTGCTTATTCCTAACTACACTTCCTAGGGTGCATTTTATAATTTGAGAGTTAATTTTCTCATTTGGAAAACAGTGAAAGTAATACTCATGTCCCATAGTGCTTGTAAAGACTAAATGACATAACATATAAAAAAGCATTTAGTCCAGTTCTGTCATAGAGTCCGGACTTAGTAAATCATATTAGCTGTTTTAATTACTTTTACTATGGTGATCCAGGCTATTCGTTCACGGCCAGAGAAGATATTAAAGATCTCAGTGGCTAAAGTTAAGCATATCATCAGAAGCCTGTCTTTCAACAACTGTGATATATCTCATTCTTTTTGCTTCAGTGAGAAATCCTGAGAATTTTGCTCACACAAGCATTAAGAACCTCAAAGGCAGTAATTCTTTGAGCACGCTTTAACTAAAATTTGTCAAGCATCAGAGATGCATGACAATAAGCCATTTCTACGCAATGTGTGAGTTTCTACTTTCTTGGATTTGTCTCAAAAGGCAACAGTAGACCACTCTGCCTTAAACCAAATGTGAAAATCAAGAGTTCTTAGTAAGAATGCCTGCACTAGAATTCAACTGTGACACATTTGAGTGCAGAATCACAAGTTGAAGTCAGTGATTTCCAACAATCAACCCATTAAAAGACCTTAGAATGACCCAGGGACCTGAAAAATACATACATTCCTAGTCTCTACCCCTAGGATTTCTAATTCAATTGGTTTGGGGTGTTCTGTACAGCTGTGTGTGCACATTTTTGGTGATTTTCTTGAGACAGAGTCTTGCTCTGTCACCCCGTCTGGAGTGCAGTGGCAAGATCTTGGCTCACTACAACCTCTGTCTCCTGAGCGCAAGCGATTCTCCTGCCTCTGTCTCCTGAGTAGCTGGGACTGCTGGCGCATGCCACCACACCCAGCTAATTGTTATATTTTTAGTAGAAACGGGGTTTTGCCATGTTGGCCAGGCCAATCTCAAACTCCTGACCTTAAGTGATCCGCCCACCTCAGCCTTCCAAAGTGCTGGGATTACAGGCATGAGCCTCCATGCCCTGCCACAGCTGTGTTTTAATGCTCTTCATGGGATTCTGCTCAACAGCAAGATTTGGGAATCTGAAAAATGAACAATGACTAAAGAAGCCTCAGTTCTAGTTCTAACTTACAGAGCACTCTTTGCAATGAGTCTCTCTTTTCTTGGCCTTGGTGCACGTATTCTTAACATGAAGGGGTTGCATTACAACATCTTTAAGACCTCTTCTATAATCTGCCATTCTGGGAGCCTTGTGATTCTTACTTGGTGAAATAATAGCTAAAAGTAAATGGATGTAGCTAGAAAGAAGAAATACCCTGGTAAATGTAGGAAAGATCAATGCATATTTGGCCAATCAGGTGGAATTTTGGCAGGGCAATTGATTTTTTGATAGCTTCTTGGAAGACTTTCCTGCCACACAAAGCAAAAACAGTATCTGCAACCTTCTGTTTCCTGTTATCTCAGAGGTATGCTGCCTCTGCAGCAAGGCTGCTAGGCTCCTGTATCCTGAAATGTTCATCAAGTTCAAGTTAATGAGAAACTAGCCTTGGCAGGAAGCCCACTGATACCTCTACTCTCCCAGTCACTGGCAAGGAGCACAAGTCAGTCTGTGAAGAGGGAGGGCTACATGGCTCTATCAGCTGCTCACTGACACACAGCAGCTGAGAAGACATCCTGCTGGACACTGCAGACATTATCCAGGGCAAATCCTGTGTACTTTTTTTTTTTTTTTTTTGGCCCATGACATTAATAGGTTTGTCTTGCTTTCCATAATTTGATGTTGGTGTTTCTTCTCCACTAAAAAGAAAGTTTGTAACGTGGAGGCTCAAGAGATAACGAGGTTGAAAACCTATATTTGTTTAGCCTCCACAGTGTTTATATGTTTAAGTCAACATTAGAAAATCGGAATATTTCACATAAAAAGCCAATTTTTCAGATTCTCCTATAACACCCTAAAGGTCTGACAACACGGTACTAGTGACAGTATTTTAGAGGTCGGTAATAGGCTGCCCTTTTTAGAAGAAACATATTCTCTAAGCTACCCTAGACCCCATCACTCCTTACTGTATATCCATCTAATAAGTCTAATATCTATGGCCATTTAAACTTCTTCCAGATAGATAGACAGACAGACAGACAGACAATTTTTAACAGAGAAATACTTTGGTGACTACATTTGTAACAAAAGTGAGAATAAAGAGAAGAAAAGGCTGGTCTCAGAGAGCAGCAGGTTTCAGAAAAATAGATTGTTCTATGATTATTATTGTTCTGTGTTTTTATTGTTCTATGATGTTACAAACCTTTCCTTCATGCTTAAAATGCAAACCTGACCTATTTTACTCATTAGCATTCCCTACCTTCTCCCTGTAGACATTGGATTTGTCATTACTTTATGAAAAGAAGAACTGAGCTATGTCAAGTCCAATAAAAAGTCAGGGAACAGGATAAGGAGCAGCATGTTGCACGGCAGTGATTTTTAGCCCTCTTGAAATGATAGTTCCTTTAAAATAGAAAAAAATGACTTGCTGAAAAAAAAATACTCCTATCAGTTTTCTATTGAGAGGCATAAGGTTGAATGGTTAAGCACAGTTTTAGAGTCCACCGGCCTTTGCTATATAAAAACGGTCGGGTTACTCAACCTCTCAGCCTCTGTTTCTTACATGAAGATAATTAATAATCCTCATCCCCCATGGTTCTTATGACAGTCAAAGAAAATGCACAAATAAAGCACTAAGTGCAGTATCTAGCACATAGTAAATGCTCAATAAGGGCTATTGCTATTTAATTGATTGATAAAATGCATCATGACCAAAAGCTAGTAAGGGTACATTATAATGTTGAATATATTTATTTTTGAAATAAATTTATTTTTATCAATCACAGTGGCATCTGTATGTGTATGAAAAATTAGTAGCAAATATATCTGTCAGGTATTATCTATTCAGCCCACAGACAACATATAGTATTTAGGGAGTTCTAGGCTTTCTTCCTCACTGCTTTCTAGGGCTTGAAGATCTAAGAGAGGGTGGAAGAAGGAAGGCCACTATTCGAATCTAACACATCAGGCTAAAATTATGTTTCTGCTGCTTACCTAACTGCATTCCTCTTTGCGAGGAAAGAAAGTTGAGGAGGAAGACAGAGAAAAAGGAAGAAAAAAAGAAAGTATCTTTGAGCAAGTTCCTGGACAGGTTTGAGTCTCAGACCCATGAAGTAACTATTTCAGATTAGAGCAGTGGTTAATCAGTGCTTCGAGAAGCCCTTGGTTTCACAGAAACACCCTCAGTGGCAGGAAACAAGGGGAAGGTGAAGTGGGTTGACGTCAGACCCAGCCCTGCTTTAGGTAACAGTACAGCTTTTATAAGCATTTCAGGTAACATGTCATGTGCAAAAGGTGTTCCAGGGCTTACCAATTCTTTAAAACAACGGTGGTAATCTTAAAAGCAGCCATTCTCAAATTTGGCTGCACATTGGACTCACCCTTTGGAACTTTGAAAATACCGATGCATAGGACATAGCCATGAATTCATTTCACTGGTTTTGGGTGTGGTCTGGAAACCCAGATGTGCAACTGTTGATTTCCATGTGCAGCTGACATCAAGGCCCATCACCCTAGAGTATTCCCCCAGATCTGACAAACACTATTTCTACATGAATGGCTATAAAACCACCCAAGCCGAGGATACTAATGGAGGGATAATTAAATGCTTCCTACTCTTTGGTATATTTCTAATGAGACTATCAGCCAAAACAAGACCAACGATGTCCACTAGGCTGTTCTCAGTCTATTCAATGTAAAGGTCTCATGAAACAGAAGGAAATAAAAAATGTGATCCCTCAAAGAGAAGGATTTCAAGAGGGTTCACATTGTTAAAGAATGCCACCGATGTTTACTTATTTTCTTGAAGACCCGATTTCTAATTACTTTCCTTCATGGAGATAATAAGAAAATGCAAATTTAGTTTTAAAAGCGTTATTTGAAACCAAGGCCCACATTAAAAACCTCATCACAGCCTGGATTTCCATACACAGTCCATCAGGAGAACTAAAGTTCTGTTTTTGCCAGGAAAAAAAAGCAACATTTTGACTCACTTGATGACGAAAGTTCCTTCGCAAGGTTACTTTTATATGACTCTGTGACAGGTTTGAAACATTCAATTCATAGACCAGAAAGGTGTATTCAAAGAGTGCTATCAGAACCTAGTTTGAAACATTTGAACAAGACATTAGCTATGATCCCCTAAGAGAAATTAGATGACCTAAATATATGTTGACATTAGCTTACATCAAGTGTGATTTAAAGTCTTTGGAAAATAGAGATTATACGATTTTTCTTCCCCTACTTTTGCTAGGCAAAACCCACCAAGATGATTTTCCAGCTAACCCAGAGGTAGAGAGATGTCACCTGCTGTATTTTTGGTAAACAGAAGAAGATAGCAAGTAGACTCATCGAATTCCTAACTTTGAAAAAAATACTTATTGATTGATTGGTCGAAAGATATTTTGGTTGCATTTTCTTCAAGAAGTCATATACTCACAAGCCATTACCTAAGTCTGTACTATCCAACGGAAATATAATGTGAGCCACGCTTTTTAAATTTTCTAGTAGTCAGATTAAAACGTAAAAAGAAAAGGTGAAGTTTCAATATACTATAACCCAATGTATCAGAAATATTACCATTTCAACAGGTAGCCAACATTGAAAATATTTTAGAAATGGGTGAAGTATACAACATATGATTTATATCTCAATAAAGTTGTTAACATGAATAAAGATCCCCTATAGTTTTTATACTAAGTCTCGAAAATCTTATTTGTACTTTGCACTGAGAGCATATCTCAATTTGGACTCAGTATATGCATTTCAAGTGTGTAATAGCCACACATGGCAAGTGGCTACTGTACTAGATATGTGATTTAAATGACTTGTACACAATCAGGACTGATGTGAAGGGACTATAATGTGCATTTAGTCCACCTCCTCTTTAGTTCACCCTCTGCTGCATGATGTCTTCAGTAAACAATATTTAAAATAGTCAGGACTTTTGCTTCCACATTTTCCGCTATAGAGACACATAAAGGAGTCTTTAGTAAGGTGAGTGGCTTAGTCAAAAAAACTAATAAAGTGAAGTCTAATAAAGAATAAGATTAACCACCAAAAGTAATATCAAGTGAACTCAAGTTTGTTTTTTTTTTTTTTAACTCACAATCATTCAACATTATAAAGGGGGTAAACTAATAACTTACGTTCTGTCTTTTTTTAAGACCATTTTTTGGAAAAGTATCTCCCATGCACTTGCCATTTGTAAATCAATACCTCAATATAAGCCAATGACTTCAAGAGAAACATCTTTGGCTCTCACGCTTGTCTTCTGTTTTCCTTTCCCTTCTGTTTATGAATCACAAAATTCAAACAGAACCAATCTGGAAAGACTAGAGGGCCTTCCTTGGAAACTATGGAAAAAGGAATCTTTCCAGATCAAAAAAAAAAAAAAAAAAAGAAGAAGAAATGATGTAAACATGTAGACATACATTTGCTCCAGCTGTTATCTTAAAAAAAAGGTCTTGAAAAAGAGACTGGAAACTCCTTCCTGCAAAAATTAGAGTGTATTCTACATTGGCTTCCAGTTATGCCAGTAAACTTTTCTTCACAATGAAGTCACCTGAGTCAGTATCCTGGAAGGAAACCTAGGAAGCATCTCTGTGCTCAGGTAAGTCGATGTCCTTTTACTCTAAGAATGATTTTTCCTCTAGGAAGTAATTAATAGAAATGAGCCCATGCATTATGGCATTTGGAGACACTTTCTTCTGGTTTTTAAATTCTACACTCTAGATATAAATTTAATATAAGGAATAAAAGGGCAGTAAATAAGAGCAGTACACACTTCTTAAAAAAATAAGGAATCTATTATGTCATTGTACACAATCTGCAATTGTTTTGGGCAGAGGTGGCTCCATTTTACACAGGGTATGAAATAAGAACTAAGAGATGATATGTATCCACAGTTGTGCCACGCATCCAAAAACGACTGACTATGGCTTTTAGCAGTGACATCCTTGGAGGTGACTGCCATAGACGCAGGAAAGTTTGTCTCTTCCTTTCTATATCTTCATGTAAAGAATGGAGATAGGAAAGAGGAGAAAGCAGGAATTTATTGTGTCTGTTTCTCAGCTTCGCTCTCTGACCCCCACTTCTATTTACCATCTATCTCCACTGGCTCCTCCAATATATCTTGATGTATATTATTGTATACTGAAGGGCATAAGCTCCTCTCTAGTCTTAATTTAAATTCAGAGTGATGAAATGTTTTAATTTTTTGACCTATTTTTTTAATGTTTATCTACTGAAGTCATATTTTTCTCTTCCAGTCATGTTGAGAGCCCTTGAAGTAGAGAAGTTTTTAACTTTTAGGCCACATGACTACATATTTGACATTCTGAAGGTCCTTTCAGTTATTTTTTATGTCACAGAATAAACATAAAGACAACTGACCATCTTTGAAGAAAAACAGTGCTCAATTAATAACCTATCTTTCAGAAAGCAAAACAAGTTCATTTTAAGAGAAAGTAAATCACTACATAGAACTCCCTCCTCTTTCACAAGAATGGATTTTAAGTCTTAGAGAAAACACAGTCTAAAGATCACTGCGGGGAAGCACAGCTTATCCCCTTGTGAAATCCTGTGTCCTTACAACATTTCATACTTATCAGAGGAACTGTTAATTCAATGTCAAACCAATGCATATTTATAAAGCTCTATACTACGTGCATGACACTGTGCCAGGTACAAAAGCTGCACCATCAAATGAACCCAACATCATTCCAACCATTAAGGAACACCACAGTCCAGTAGGAAAGACAACTGTTAAGCAGATAATTGGAATTCAAGATTTGATCGCAGTACAACACGGGAGAATTAGGGCACATTGACCAAATACAAAGGGGATGGAAGCAGGCCAGTGAAGGGGGTTAATGAAGGTCTGTTAAAACATAATCTGAGCCTTGAAAGGTGTTTAAAAGTGTGCTAAGTAATGTGGGTAGGAGGGCTGAGAAACATCCCAAGTGGGTGGACTAGTATTGGCAAAGGCTTTAGAGGAGGTAAAAGTAGTTGCAAAGAACAGACAGAACTGCGAGAGGGGTGGCAGCTACAGGGGGCCCTGAAGACGTTCCTAAAGCATAAGAAAGCCTCTGGCCTTTCCCCTAACTCTAACAGCACGCTTCTGGAAGGTTTTAGAGAAGAGATGCCATTAGGTCTGCTTTTTTAAAAGACCACTCTAGCTGCAGTGTGGAGAACAGAGGAGAGAACAAAGATGGCTGCAGGGAGACTAATTAGGAGGCTAAAAGGGCACTGGTTTTCAAGGCCAAGTCTTCAGTTGTAAACTGGTCCCCAAGTGAATGAAGCCTACCAGTACATTTCCTTTAGCCCACAGACCATTTTAAGAAGTAGATGATTCCATCTACAAATTTGTACCTTCAGCATCTCACAAATGATAGCCTTGGAAACTAGAGGCTCACTTAAGTACATAGGAACAATTAGCTGGAGCTGAGTCATGCCAGCTTCCCTCAGGTGGGGCATGCCCCACGGCTCTCCCCACGCTGCCCCCCTAGCTCTTAAGGTCCCCACCTCTTCTGGACCCTTCACTAGCTTAGCCAGTATTTGATAGCACAACAGGGTGACTATAGTCAGTAATAATATAATTATACATTTAAAAATAACAAAGCATATAATTGGATTGTTTGTAATACAAAGGATAAATGCTTGGGAGAATAGGAACCCCATTTTACATCATGTGATTTTATACATTGCATGCCCGTATCAAAACATCTCATGTACTCCACAGATATATATACCTACTATACTGTGGCAGGCCTGGCTCCCATTGGCCATCAGAACAGTCAGTTTCCACAAACTCTCTGTTATAACTCTGATGAATGTATAAATTAAGCATTAGAGAACTGGAGAAACTGGTGCCTGAGTACAAGGGCTGGAATATGAAAACAAACCCATTAAGACCTCCACCTCTGCTTTCTTAGACCCTAAAATCTGACTGAACAATAAAAGCCTTCTTACACATATACCTTGTACCAGGGCCCACTTTAGATTAAGAAACTTTCCAAGACTCAAGAGAAAACTTTCCAGATACCAGACCCTAGTTAAAGATTAGATATAGATCAAATGCAACATTCATGCTTGTAGGTACACTCCCACACGTAGGCATAAAGTGTAACATGTATATAAGCAGTAGAAAGAAAACCTGTAACTTTGATTTGGTCTGGTGAGTTACTCCAGCCTTCTCCCTATAACCAGCTGAAGAAATAAACTCCCTTATTTCCCAGTCTGTCTGTATCTCATTATTGGACCATGAGAACAAGCAGCCAGACCTCATTCTATTCAGGAACATACCCACAAAATTTGAAAATAAAAATTAAAAAGAACAAGAAAGACCATAAATGACTTACATCAATCGGAGTCAATTTTAAGCAGCTTAAAATAGAAACCTTTGATTGGAATGAGGGGTGGGGGAAGACTTCCATATGTTAGCAAGACAGACAAAAAATACAGATGCCAAAGAGCAGCCAGGACCACTCAAATTCTTTTGGAGAGAAATTTTTGGTCTCCTGAGGCTGAACAGGCACTCCAAGCACTCTTTGAAACAAGACAAGCCCAAAGGCGCCCCAGTTTCCAGGTGCTGTGTTTGCATACAGTCTGGTTATATATTTGGACAATATATCTATTGCTCAAAATCATGGCATATTTTGTTATGCTTTTTATTTGAAACATGATTTCCTTATAGAGTTTTTGTTGTTCCTTATGTGTTTTATACTTGTCTTTTCTCTTCTTTAAGGAAGACACACATTCTTTTCTCCCCAAATCACTTGGTTCACCACATCACTTAAGCGGGAAGGGTAGTTCTAGTAGCAGAAAAACAAAGGTCAGGGAGGCAGGGCGTGGTGGCTCATGCCTATAATCCCAGCACTTTGGGAGGCCGAGGTGGGTGGATCACAAGATCAAGAGATTGAGACCATCCTGGTCAACATGGTGAAACCCCGTCTCTACTAAAAATACAAAAATTGGCTGGGCATGGTGGCGCACGCCTGTAGTCCCAGCTACTCAGGAGGCTGAGGCAGGAGAATTGCTTGAACCCAGGAGGCAGAGGTTGCGGTGAGCCCAGATCGAGCCATTGCACTCCAGCCTGGGTGACAAGAGCGAAAGTCCATCTCAAAAAAAAACAAACAACAACAACAAAAAAAAAACACAACGGTTAGGGTTAGACTATAGGCTTTAGCAAAGCACAAGTGGCACCATTTCTTAGCTTTTTTAGCCCCAGGTATGAAATAAACAGAAGGACACTTTCTCCTTAATGTTTTCCTTTTTATTTCATTCAGGAGTACATTTGGCATAAAGATGAAAGGTTTACCAAAGATCTAAGAAAGAGATGAGGCTTCAATAAGTCATTTAACCTGGCAGTCCTTCTTTAACTTCCTTTAATACTTCCTTTCACATCTGAATGTTGCTGCATTAAAAGACAGTAGAGTTTCTCCCAGCTATTTATTGGACAACTTGCAAATTGCCACATCAATAGATTTGGCAGAGATTTAAGTTTTTCCCTTCCAGCTATTTGTTTACTCATCTTTCTCCTCCTGCATTCTCATCTCTAATTTCTTATCTCTGCATTATAAAGATAGTTGATAATATTTAAAAGTTTAATCATTAATTCAACAAACATCCTGACAATTTACTGCATACCAGTCCTGCACACAGAAATCTTGCTTTCTTATGGGGGAGTGATGCAGCAAGAAACATTTAAAATGTGGTTTTTGCTATAATAGATGTATGACATGGAAATGCAAACACAGCCAGGGAAAACCAGATGGTCAGAGAGTCAGGGAAAGCCTCCTAAGACTTTAAGCTCTTTTAGAAATGACAGTTATGTAAAACTGATAATCAAGAGAATAAAATGTATTCTTTCCATGTTAGGTTTGGACATTGCTCAATAAGCTCACACAAGGATTATTTAACTCTGGAAGAATTCAGTGTTTGACTCTGCTATTTACTAGTTCATGGGAAAATTTACTTGTTAACATAAGTACATAACATACATCTTACTAACATAACATACATCTTACTGAAAAGACAATTGCAAGGTTATAGTACTATTACCCTATAGGACTAACTTACTTTGTCTCTAATTCAAATTTATTTCAAAATGCATTTGTGGTAGACGAAATTTGTTCCTTTAAACATTCTTTGACCCAGCTTTACCCTCTTTCTATTTTTTCATTAATTAATGAGCTGAATAAAACTTTTGACATATATTCATTATATATTTGTATGAGACTCATGTTTTTACTTTCTGAGTATTATACTTTGGCAAAGTAGGTCTTTAAGGATGAATAAGAGTCTATTAAGAAGTCACAGATTCTTTCTTTTAAACATTTTTCCCAAAAGAACACATATAAATGGGGAAATAATAAACTAATAAGTTAAAATACAACAGTTCATTTCCTCACCCTCCCTACCTGGGCTTCTTAGAAGCAATTAACTAAATTAGCTGGCTCTGTAGTTTAACTCTCTAGTGGTTAGCTCACTAACTCTTATATTTAGTCTTATATTACTCTCATAATTTACTTTTCTAAGATATTGTTTATTCCCTCCCTCTATAAAGTATAAGAATTTAGCTTATTTGCAAAATCCACTTCCCCTCCAAACTTTGTTCTTCTATGGTTAAAATTGTAAGTAAAATTACAACCAAAGTTAGAGTTGTAATTTTAAGCAATGTATCTAAACCTTTGTCTTGTTTCATTAACCTCAGAGGAAAAATCTTCCCATTTTGTTAAAGTAGTCATACCTCCACCTTTCCTTCACCTTGTGTTCCCCTGACATCATCTACCATCAAGTGCCTTTGTTTTCATTGTCAAAATCCGTAACATTTGGTTAATGTGCCTTTGAGTTTACTTTATAGGTTAATTCTAAAGTTGAAAAATAGTTTATTATGACCATATAAATTATTTGTTGGAGAGCCAGGTTGTATGCCAAGATGATGTTTATTTATCTTTGAATGCAATGTCGTAACCTCTAAATCAAAACAGTCAAATCCTTTTTTAACACTATATCTGTTACTCAAAGTTATGGCACATTTTGTTATTTTCTTATGCTTTTTACTTGAAACTTAATTTCCTTATATAGTTTGTGTTGTTCATTCAGTGGCTTACAATTGTCTTTCTTTTCTCTTTAGAGAACACGCACATGCTTTTTCACTTCACTTGGTTCATGTGAAAAAAAAAACAACCTTTATTGGTAGTAAAAGATTCATTTTTCTCCTTGAGTGTATCCTTCTTGAAGTTTTTGAACTCTATGCTTTTAACTACTTACTAGACCTGCTACATCATTATCTTGATCTTTTATGGGAGGCTCTTCATCAGTCTCACTGTTTCTTAATTTATTGAAAAATAATTCTTTCTTGAAATTCATTCTTTATTTCAAAGAATAGAGTCCAAAACGGGGGTCTAACATATAGGGGTCTAAAATTCTTGATGCTTTAAAATGCCCTTATTTTGACCGCCCTTTGAGTTTGGCTTTGCCTTAGTTTGTTCTCATACTGCTATAAAGAAATATCTGAGACGGGGTAGTTTACAAAGAAAAGAGGTTTAATTGGCTCATGGTTCTGCAGGCTGTACAGAAAGCATGGCAGCATCAGCTCAGCTTCTGGGGAGGCCTCAGCAAACTTAGAATCATGACGGAAGGTGAAGGGGGAGCTAGCACTTCACATAGCAGGAGTAGGAGGAAGAGAAAGAGGTGAGAGGTGCTAAACACTTCGAAACAACCAGATGAGAACCCACTCACTACCACAATTAATAGTACCAAGGTAATGGTACTAAATCATTAATGAAGGATCCCCCCCCCCGCCATGACTCAATCACTTCCCACCATGCCCCACCCTCCAACATTGGGTATTATAATTCCACATGAGATTTGGGTGAGGACACAGATGCCAACCACATCATTCTATCCCTGGCCCTTCCCAAATCTTGTTTCATTCTGACACATCAAAATACAATCACTCCTTCCCAATAATTCCCCAAAGTCTGAACTGAACTCATTCTAGCATTAACTCTAAAGTCAAAAGTCTCATCTGAGACAAGGCTAGTCCTTCTGCTTACGAGCCTGTAAGATCAAAAACAAGTTAGTTACTTCCAAGATACAATGGGGATATAGGCATTGGGTAAATAGTCTCATTCCAAAAGGAATAAATTGACCAATAGAACGAGGCTACAGGCCCTATGCAAAGTCCAAAACCCAGCGGGGCAGTCATTAAACCTTAAAGATCCAAAATAATATTCTGTGACTCCATGTCCCATCTCCAAGGCATACTGGTGCAAGGGATGGGTTCCCAAATCCTTGGTCAGCAATGCTTCTGTGAATTTGCAGGGATCAGCCCCTGCAGCTGCCCTGATGCACTGGCGTTGAGTGTCTGTGGCTTTTCCAGGCACAAGGTGAAACTGCTGGTGAATCTACCATTCTGGGAGCTGGAGGATGGTGGCCTCCTCTCACAGCTCTACTAGGCAGTGCCCCAGTGGGAACTCTCTGTGAGGGATCCAACTTCACATTTCTCCTCTGTACTGCCCTTGTAGAGGTTCTCCATGAGTGCTCCATCCCTGCAGCAGGTTTCTGCCTGGACATCCAGGCTTTTCCATACATCCTCTAAATCTAGGCAAAGGCTCCCAAGCCTTAGCGCTTGCATTCAGTGCACTCACAGGCTTAACAACATGTGGAAACTATCAAGGCTTACAGTTTGCACCCTCTGAAGCAGTGGCCTGAGCTGTAACTGGATGGAGCCAAGGCTGGAGTAGGAGGAACTGGGAGACAAAAAGCAGTATCCTGAGGCCGCTCAGGGAAATGGGGCCCTGGGATTGGCCCATGGAACCATTCTTCCCTCCTAAGCCTCTGGGCCTGGTATGGGAGGGGTTGCTTCAACGGTTTCTGAAATGCCTTCCAGTCCATTTTCCCATTGTCTTGGCTATCAGCATTTGCCTTCCTTTTAGTTATGCAAATTTCTACAGCCTATTCAAATTCCTCTCCTAAAAATTGACCTTTCTTTTCTACCACAGGAACAGGCTGCAAATTTTCCAAACTTTTACACTCTGCTTCCCTTTAAAATTTTTTTTTTGACACAGTCTCACTCTGTTGCTAGGCTGGAGTGCAGTGGCACAATCTCAGCTCACTGCAACCTCTGCCTCCTGGGTTCAAGCAATTCTCCTGTCTCAGCCTCCCGAGTAGCTGGGACTACAGGCGCACACCACCATGCCCAGCTAATTTTTGTATTTTTAGTAGAGACGGGGTTTCACCATGTTGGCCAGGATGGGCTCAATCTCTTGACCTCGTGATCTGCCCACCTCGGCCTCCCAAAGTGCTGGGATTACAGGCATCAGCCACTGTGCCGGGCCTCCATTTTAAATTTAAGTTCCAGTTTCAGGTCATTTGTTTGCTCATACATATAAGCATAGTCTGTTAGAAACAACCAAGCCAAATCTTAAATGTTTCACTACTTTGAAATTTCTTCCATCAGATACCCTAAATCATCACTGTCAAATTCAAAGTTCTGCAGATCCCCAGAGCAAGGGCACAATGCAGCCAACCTCTTCACTAATGCATAGCAAAAATGACCTTTACTCCAGTTTCTGAAAGTACCTAATTTCTATCTGAGACCTACTCAGCCTGAACTTCACTGTCCATATCACTATCAGCATTTTGGTCACAAGAATTTGACAAGTCTTTAGGATGTTCCAAATGTTCCGTCATCTTCCTTTTTCTAAGCCCTCCAAATTGTTTCAACCCATGCCCATTCCCTAGTTCCAAAGCTGCTACATTTTCAGAAGCTTTTATAGCAATGCCCCACTTCTTGGTACCAATTTTCTTTATTAGTCTGTTCTCACATAGCTGTAAAGAAATACCTGAGACTGGTTAATCTATTTAAAAAAAAAGAAGAGGTTTAATTGGCTCATGGTTCTGCAGGCTGTACAGGAAGTATAGTAGCTTCTGCTTCTGGTAAGACCCCAGGAAACTTCCAGGTATGGCAGAAAGCAAAGGAGAAGCCAGCATTTCACATGACCAGAGCAGGAGGAAGGCAGAGAGGTGCTACACACTTTTAAACAATCTGATCTCATGGGAACTCACTATTACAATAACAACACCAACGTGTGGGTGCTAAACCATGAGAGACTGCTCCCATGAGTCAATCATCTCCTACTAGGCCCCACCTCCAACACTGGGGATTACAATTCCACATGACATTTGGGTGGAGACACAGATCCAAACCATATCAGGCTGAAAACCATATTCTAAGCTGAAAATAGTATTTCCTTAGAGAATGAACAAAACTACTCCACTGCTTGCTGCCTCTAGTATTGCTGATAAAAAGTTTGATACCAGTTTGAAGATTATTTCCTTGTAAATGAGGTATTCTTCTCTTCCTGTTATAGAATGTCTTAAGATCCTTTCTTCTTAGAGTTTTGAAAATCGAAGACAATGCAACAGGAATACAGAAATGAGTTCCTTCTCATTTACTTCACTTGGCTCTGGATATGTAAATTCAATCACTTCTCTTCCTTCTGCTTAAATAATATTTTAAAATTTATTTGATAATCAACACCCTCTCCCATTTACCGTTTTTTCTCTGTGGGACTTTATAATAAGAGGAAGAACCACTGCATTGATCTAACAGATTTGTCTTTTTATTTTTATTAAATATTATTTGTCCTATGTCCTAGGAGAGTTATATTTTTAACTCTTCCATTAATAACAAAAATTTAATTTACTGGGGAAATTTCTTATTTTCAAATTGTTTCTTTTTATATTGTTCTGTCCTCATTTTATGGATAGATTATCTATTTTATTAGCATCAAAGGTGATGATGAGAATATTTGAAATATACTTTTCTGTCTCTTACATTATCTGTCTTTACAATGGTCACACATCACTTATTTATAAAATTTATCTTTCTTTTCTGATTATTGCCTTAGTCTGCTTATGCTAATATAACAAAATACTATTGTTTAGGTAATTTATAAATAACAGAAATTTATTTATCACTGTTCTGAAAGCTGGGAGGAACAAGATCAAGGTACCAGCAGGTTTGGTGTCTAGTGAGGGCTGCTCTCTCTGCATCCAAGAGGGTGCCTTGTTGCTGCATCCTCCTGCAGGCAGGGATGTTGCATTCTTACATGATAGGAGAACAGAATAATAAGAGAACACTTCCTTCAACCTTGATCCCTTTTATAAGAATGCTAATCCCATTCATGAGGGCCAAGTCCTCATGGCTTACCTCCCAAAGCCCACACCTTTTAATATCATTGCATTGAGGATTAAGTTTTTGGTTTTGGGGGGTTTTTGTTTGTCTGTTTGGTTGTTTGTTTGTTTAGAAACAGGGTTTCTCCATGTCTGTCAGGCAGGTCTCGAGCTCCTGACCTCAGGTAATCCACCCGCCTCGGCCTCCAAAAGTGCTGGGATTACAGGCATAAGCCACCACGCCTGGCCTGAGGATTAAGTTTTAAACATGAATTTTGGAGGGGGAACCATCATTCAATCCATAACATTCTACCGCTGGACTCCCAAAATTCATGTCTTTTTGACATATGAAATATATTCATTCCATCCCAATAGCCTCCAAAGTCTTAACTCATGTCAGCATCAACTCCAAATCTCAAGTGCAGATTCTCATCTAAATCAAATATGGGTGAGACTCTAGGTACAGTTCACCCTGAGACAAATCCCCTTCCAGCTGTGAACCTGCAAAAACAAATTATGTGCTTCCAAAATACAGTGTTAGGATAGGTATTCCATTCCAAAAGAGAGAAATAGGCAAGAAGAAAAGGGTCAAAGGCCCCAGGTAAGTCCAGAACCCAATGAGAGAAACAATAAATCTTGAGGCTTGAGGATAATCTTCTTTGATTCTATGTCCTGCCCTCTACTAGTGTGAAGGTTTGGCCTTCAAAGCCCTGGGCTCAGGCTTTGCTGTGAGCAGCCCACATATCAGTTCTCACATGCAGGGATCAGATGCCTGCAGCTCTCCCAGGCTGGGAAATCACACTTTGGTGCCTTATAATTCTGGGATCTTGGGGTGACCTTGCTCCCATGGCTCTACTAGACATTTATCTAGCTGGGACTCTCTGTGGCGACCCAGCCTCCATGGTTGTTAGGCACTGTCCTAGTTGGGACCCTCTACCTCTCCCCCCACCCCTTTGGCAATTCTCTGCTTGAATCCTGAGACTCTCCCAGGCATCCTTTGAAATTTAGGTGGAGGTAGCCAAACCTTCATGTACATGTACTTTGCAAGCCTGCAGAATTCACACCACATGAATACCAGCAAGGGTTTTGGTTTATCCCTCTGGAGTGGACTCATAGCTAGGGTGGTCAAGTAGCAGTGTGCTGGAATTCAGGAAGCAGAGACTTGAGGCAGCCCTAGGCAGCAAGCCTCAAGATCCCATGGCCTCCTGGGCCCCTCCCTTAAAACTGTTCTGCCCCAGGGCCCTGGCACTCCGGGCCTGTGATGGAACTGGCAGCCTCAAAGATATGTGAAATGCCTTCCAGGTCATTCTTTGACTCTCTTATGAATAGCATGGGGCTAACTTCTGTCCACACTAATCTTCTCATCAAAGGGTTACTTAGCCAGGCACACCCTTGGTTTTCTCTCCTAAACATGCTTTTTTATTCTTTATATGACTAGGCTGAGAATCTTCCAAATTTTTATGTTCTGCTTCCTATTTGATTATAAATTCGGTCTTTAACTCATTTTATCTATTCTCATGTTTAACTATATAAGCAGTTAAGAGAAGCCATGCAGCACCCTAAACACTTTGCCTAGAGATATTTTCCACTAAATTTCCTAGTTCATAGCACTTAAATGTTGCCTTCCACAAAGCAATATGATATGGAAACATGTGGGCCAGTTCTTCGCCACTGTGTAAGAAGGATGGCCTTTTCTTCTGTTTCCAATAAGATATTCCTCATGACCATGTAAGACCTCATCAAACTGGTCTTTTAGCATCCACATTTCTACCAACCTTCTGTTCATGACCACTTAGATCATCTTTTAAGACAGCCTTTCTCTACAGCTCTCTTCTTCTGAGCCCTGACCAGACGTACCCTTAATGCTCCACTCACAGCAATACAGGCTTTTTCCAGCACTAACTTTAAAACTGTTTCAGCCTGTACCCATTGCCTAGTTCTAAATCCACATCCATATGTTCAGGTCTTTGTTGAAGCAAAAACCCCACTGCTCTTGATCTGGTTTCCATCGTATAATCTTGTACTGCTATAGCAAAAGAAAACAGCACAGACTGGCTAATTTGTAAATGGAAATTTATGTCTGACAGTTCTGAAGACTAAGAAATTCAAGATCAAGGTACTGGCAAGTTTGTTGTCAGGTGAGGGCTGCTCTCTCTGCTTTTAAGAGGGAAGCTTCATCCTCCTGAGGGCAAGAATGCCGAGTCCTCACATGGCAGAAGACTGGAATAACAGAGAGCTCTTCCTTCAACCTCAAGCCCTTTTATAAAAGTGCCAATCTCATTCGTGAGGGATGAGACATCATGACTTAATCACCTCTCAAAGGCCATACCGTTTAACAATATTGTATTGCAAATTAAGTTCCCACATGAATTTTAGAGGGGACATCATCATTAGAACCACAGTGATTATGTTTTTCTCTTCCATGCTACAGGTTTGCTTCCTAAGTTCAATTGTCATTTCTTATTTTAAAATGGTAGTGTAAAAGTTTCTTTGTGATTAGGACATAGAGAAATAAGAACAGAATGTGCTCCCACCCAAACTGTCAGAAATGGTCTTTAACAGACTAATTGCATACCTTTCTTTAAAGGTACTGAAGAGCTGTGGCTCCGAGAAAGTCTAAAAGGATCAAATTCCAGAGAGACAAAGCATTTCCTAGGTGATCAAGGGACACAGCTCTCATAATTGGAGCCAGATGCTAATGTTGGAGGTAAGGAAAGCAGAGGAACAAGCATTTACACTATAAGAAACTAGCCAAACTTTTGATGAACCTATAAGCTGACATACAGAATCTGAAACCGTAAAAGCCCAAACTACAAAAATTAAGTAAACCTAGACTACTATCCTAAATGTAAAAGTGAGAGCTATAATATTTCTAGCAGAAAATGTAGGAGAATATCTTTGTGACTTGGAGTCAAGCAAAGATTTCTGAGGTAGAACAAAAACGCAGAAATTATAAAATGAAAATGTAAACAAATGGAACTTCACCAAAATTAAAAACTCCTGCTCTTCGGAAGACATCATTTAAAAAATGAAAAGTCAAGTAACAGACTGGATGAATATATCTCCAACATATTTCCAGTATATATAAATGACATAGAACTATATCTGGAATATTAAAAGTGCTCTTACAACCCAATAATAAAAAGGCAAACAGTCCAATAAAAATTGGACAAAAGACGTGAATAGACTTTTCACAACAGATATACAAATGGCCAATAAGTACAACTGAAAGTGCTTAACATTATTGGCCAACAGGGAAATGCAAATTAAAACAAGAAGAAATCTTATTTTACATCTACTAGGGTTAAATTTAACAAGGCTAACAATACCAAGTACTGACAAGAAAATAGAATTGGATTTTTCATATATTGCTCATGAAAGTGAACCACATTGGAGAATCATTTGGTGGTTGCTTCTAAACCTAAATGTATACCTACCCCATATCACAGCAATGTCACACATTGATATTCACTCAAAAGAAGTGAAAACCTATGTCTGCACAAAGATATACTCACAAATGTTTATAATAGTGTAATTCGTATCATTCCCAAATGGGAAACAGCCAGATGTCTATCGAAAGAAAAATGAATAAGTAATTATGGTATATTAATTGAAAGATGCTGGTGAGAAATGAAATGGAAAGATGAATCTCAAAAACACACTGAATAGAAGAATCTAGAAACAATAAAATATATCCCATAAGACCATGTATGTGAAGTTTGGGTTTTCTTTTTCTTTTTTTTTTTTGAGATGGAGTCTCACTCTGTTGCCCAGGCTGGAGTGCAGCAGCACAATCTCAGCTCACTGCAACCTCTGCTTTCAAGGTTCAGGCGATTCTCCTGCCTCAGCCTCCCGACTAGCTGGGATTATAGGCACCTGCCATCACACTTGGCTAATTTTTTCTATTTTTAGTAGAGATGTGGTTTCACCATGTTGGCCAGGCTGGTCTCTAACTCCTAGCCTCAAGTAATCTGCCTTCCTCTGCCTCCCAAAGTGTTGGTATTATAAGCATGAGCCACTGTGCCTGGATCCATGTATGTGAAGTTTTAAAAGGCAGAACACTGGTTCCCTCAATGGAAGAGGAAAATATCAGGACTGAATGAACTTTATGATGAGAGAAATATGCTACATCTCACTTGGGGCAGTGGTTCCATGAGTGTATACATTGGTCACAACTCAGATCCCACATTTAAAATTTGTGATTTTATTGTATATTAATAATATTTCAGGAAAGTTGAGTATAAAAATGAATGGGGAAAATGAGTTAATTATTTTGTGGTAGCTGGTAAAATTGTCTCCACTGTGTTATAATGAAGTCATCTTGCATTCGAGTTAGGTGACAGAACCACAGATATTTGGCACGTGACAGTTCTACCACTGAACCAGTAATGCTGCTGGCCCCACCTATATTTGAGGCAAAATTCATATGTAGTCAAAATGACCCTGGAAAAGTCATTAGAAAAATGTCCAGTATTTCACAATATAACACAAAAACATTTCTCTAGGGAAGAAATCAAGTTAAACACCACAAGAAATACTTCACGTATTATTAATCTAGTATAATGCTAAACACATTTTAAATAGTCGAATCTTATTTGATAGAGTGAGATGGTCATGCCAGGAAAAGCATGAAGAAATCGAGACCTACTATATTAGCAAATTTATGCCTCCCTTTTGACTGGCCATCTGGAAGTTGTTCCCACTGAGTAGAATGAGAAATACTTAAATTATTTTTCTGCATGTTCCCTATATTCCATTGTATATAGTTGAATTAAGTTAAATGTGCACAATACATGACAGTTCTATATGCAGGTCTGTTTTCCCACAAGACTGTGTCTTCATGGGCACAGTGGGGCTGCAGCACCGGCTGGCTTTCATCAAGGATAAGCAAGCAGGAAACTAACCAGGCTTGGGAGGCCTCCCAGGGAGTAAGGGAAAGACCTGACTTGGTCACCCATCCCACTGAACGGCTCTAACTACCCCCTTGAGAAATACACTCAATGTCTTCAGAAAAGAGCCCTCCAATTTTGTCCTGGAGATAAAATGCTTCTATTATCTCTGTTAATGAGTAGCAATGGTGAAAAGTAAGAACCATCCTTAATACCACAGGCCAACATTCAACTTCTGCTCCTTTCCTCCCTCTTGCCCTCACTTTGTCATAGTTCCTAATTTTAAGACCTTTACTGAGTAGGTTCCTGATTTCTTTACTGAGCTATGTTTTATATAATACAAAATTATATTTTATTCTATACATCTTCCAAAGATGTTTTAAAATCAAATCTACTGTTTATTCCCCTCCCATTCTTTTTGTCACTTGGGGCTTAACCATTAACTGCACAGAAGGAGGTAGTAACTTTGCTTGAGTTCAATCCTAGAGCTTTTAGTAAAATCCCAGATATCAATGATTTGAATATCATTAAATGTCAAAGATCTTTTCTGGTTGTTCCCTATGTTTAAAATCTCTGTTTTAGGTCACACACTTGCTTATATGGAACCTGGGTCTGTCTTTATGTGTGCACATTATCTCCTAAAGAAGAATGAGATTAAAATCATCAACTATTGAGGGTCACAATGCCCTCTATATCACTACAGAAAGGATTCGTAACTGTTAATCCATGAATGCACTTAAGTGGATCCAAATACATCCTGAAATTGTATACGGACCATGTGCATTTACATGTGGTCATCTATTTCTGAGAAAAAAAACCCACCTATTTCATTCTAACAGCTGATTGAAGCTGGCATAGTGACTCACGCCTATAATCCCAGCATTTTGGGAGGCCGAGATAGGAGACTGCTTGTGGGTAGGAGCTCAAGAACAGCTTTGGCAATCTGGCAAGACCCTGTCTCTACAAAAAATTTAAAAATTAACCAGGTATGATGGTGTGCGCCTGTAGTCCCAGGTACTCGGGAAGCTGAGGTGAGAGACTTACTGGAGCCTAGGAGGTGGAGGCTGAAGTGAGTTGCATTTGCACCAATGCATCCTAGCCTGGGCAATAGAGCAAAATACTATCTTAAAATATAAATAAATAAATAATAAAAACACATATTGAAGGTAATGTGATGGAAGAAAAATGTCAGTAAGGTAGTAACTAGATAAACAGACTATATTTCTATTTCTGAGGAAGGGAGTTTTTATCAGCTTTACTATACTGATGAATCCATTGTCTATCAGAATGTCTTACATTTTTTGTTAGACCACCAATAATGACATCAAAAATGTTATTTCTAGATAAGACAACACCAGTCAGAGAACTCAAGTAGGAAGTCCAGATCCTGAAAACGAACCTTTGGGAATCTAAAATATATTGAAAATGGTCTCTTAAAGGAGTAAGTGTATTAAAACCCGAAAAATCTCCAGGGACATTAACATTCATTTATACAAAAAAAAAAGTCAAAGTATGGAAACAGTTCCACAGACGTTCCATATGTAGCAACATGTTTCAGAAATGCTTCTTGGCTTCTGAAGTCTAATAGATTAAGGCTGGTAGCTTGCTAAACTTTCTCAAAATTCTAATATAAGAGCCACGGTCTCTCAAGCAAGGATTTATGCATAGGAGACAAGGAAAAAGTAGCTGGAAGCTGGACAGAAAATCTTTTAATCCAGAAATAGCAGAGAGGTTTCAGTTTCTATGCTGGTACCAAGTACTGTCTGGAGTGATGTCTTAGAAGTATTCTGCAGCTCCTGAGCTAGAATTAATTAGTGACGTCACTAAGGCCACAGGGAAGAGGGGTAAGTAGCTCATGTGCCAGGTGTTTTATATCCCTGGCCTAGTGAGAGAGGTGAAGGCTTCCATAAAGGCAGAAGAGCCTAGTGCTGTATTACCAGGAAAAGTAGTAAGAATGGACATTGTGGGTAGGAGTAAAATATGAATACAAGACAGCTAAAATATACTACACAGATGTAAAACTAGGACAGCAAGTAAAAACCTAGACCAAAAACAATCAAAAATTAAAAGATAAGAAAATCTGAAAAGAACCAATAAGCCATGAGAAAATGACCTATTTTAAAAGTAAATCCATTCTGCTATATATTTATCCACCCATCCATATCTATTGAGTACCTACTATATGCTAGGCAGAGTTGGGAACCAGAAGACACATTCATAGAAACAAGAATTGTTAACTCAAAGAGCTTGAATTTCATTGAGGGAGATTGACTTGTAAATACAATTATAATGAACACTCTTCGCAGTAAGAAGTACAATATAGGTTTGCAAAATTGCAATGCAGTCAACAGGAAACATGTGACTTATAGCTCAAGAGAATCCAGAAGGCCTCCAGTGAACTGGAACTTAAAATGTGAGGAGTTTTCCAGATTTGTTCCTGTTGGTGTGGGCATTACAGACAAAACAAACAAACAAACAGAAACAGCAAATGCAAAAGAGAGGCGATATACAAGGACATGGCATATTTCTAATAAATGAAGACATTCACTGCAGCTGGTGGAAAGACTGGGGGAAGGGAGGAGAAGAGAACGAGTAAAAACGTGACACAAAAGGCCAATGGAATGGGAGGACTGTGTATTGTGTGTGAAGCGCGTTAGATAGTCCTTCAGGCAGTGGCAGAGCGCTGTAGTTTTCAAAGCATTTATGCATTTATGCCACTTTGATCTTCATAACAAATATATGAGATGGGCATAGACTGACTCTTCAATCCAGGCTAAATATGAGGAAAATGCTGGTGTAAACATTTGAAAAAGTCTCATGAAAAGAAATGGCCAAGATGGGATGGGTTTAGCAGCAAAGAAAAGGGGAAGAATAAACAAGTTGAAGAAAAAATAAAGGTCTTTCTGTAAGATGTGAATTTTTAGTGGAGAGATTTTTAACCTATGTTTTATCTGCTAAGTTATGAAAACAATATATTTAAAACTGCAGAAAAAGTTAAAAATGATCCTTTTTTGTGTTGGAGACAGAAAAACTGTGTGTGTGTGTGTGTGTGTGTGTGTGTGTGTGTGTGTGTGTGTGTGTTTTCACCCAGCAAATAAGACCTAAATCTGTACAAGATTTTGAATGCAGCAACAACTGAGATTCTGTTAAGTTTCAAAGGCCTTGGGTAAAATTCAACCCAAGTAAACAAACAGACTGCAAAACATAATGCTCAAGGGGAAAAACACAGATCTTTCTTTCAGTAACTGTCAGAAAGAGACTATTCCTAAAATGGTAGCTATTTGAATTAGAAACAAAAAAAAATAAAGGCAAAAACCACATTCTGCTGCTATGAGAATCAGAAGCAGAATCAAAGAACATTAAAGGAAGTATCCTTTAGTTGGGCAGGACCAAAAGAATCTGGAATAGAATTGGGCTCATTATGTGCATTTTAAGGGCCCAACACAAAGATCAGATGAGAGATTTTTATTCCACCAGGTTGGTTTCAAGAAGGCTACTTGACCTCTCTTTCCTTAGTTTCCTCATCCATAAAATAAGGATAACTTTGTAAGAAGTATTGTTGGAAGTAGAAAGAAAAGAATAGAACATCTCTGGAATATATAGGTGAAAAAATGAGATTATATTTCAAATGAGACATTCTGAACAGCATTTCAAAGTCTCATTGAAGATAGTAAACACTAAAATTCAGCAAAAGGTCTTTTATAGAATTTATATAAAATTTCTTTAGCTCAATGTTTGGACCTTCATATCCCATGTTAGAGTTGACAATTACAGATAGTTGTCACACATATCCAAAGAGTGCTGCTGTAGCAACATTAATTACTAATTCATTTGAAATTGAATTAGATAAGCCTAGACACTGTCATATTTGCTGAGCTCTAGGCTTATCTGATACAAACACTCATTTTACATTTGAAGAAACTGAGATCCCAAAGAAAGGGTAGGTTTCGTGTCGGTATCAAGCAGACAAGCTCAGTGTAACTCCTGACTCCATAGGCACTCAGTATATATTGGCAGAATAAAGAAATAAAACCAGCTGTAGAAAGATAGCTGTAGACCAGCTGTAGACATTCTGGATTATCCAGCCAGATTCTTTTCTTTCCACAAGAAACCGCGATTCTGTTCTTCTGATCCTCTCCATGTTTGACACTGAGATATTTATGAAGATATTTATTATCTGAGACAAAATTTCAATACAACATGAATTTCCAGAGAAATTCAGTGAAGGCTGAAGAAAGCTGTAAGAGAAGGGCTGTCATAAGACTTGATAAGTTAGCCACTGCCTCACAGCACAGCAGCAGCGCTAAGAAAATAGGAAAACCATCATTTCCACATCCAAAGAAAACACACAAGTACAAAAGTGATCAACATGAATATTAGGACTTCTAAAAAACCAGAATAAGATTCATTGATAAGAAAGATCCCAGAGAAGAAAGTACTTGTGTACAGACACTTCACACACACACACACACACACACATACACACACACCCTCCAGGTACACCTGACAGTACCTGAAAAATTATTCTTTCAAGTCACCCGTCTCCCCACACTCAGTGATGACTATGAGAAACAGTAACAAAACCTACCCACAAAAGCAGCTTTTAATTTCCCTTTGACAACATTACTTGGAGGTGCATAGAGATTTCCTACTTACATAGCAAGTTGATAATAGACTAATTAATTTTCCTTATAGGAAAAGCACTGTTAGCTTGCACATATTTGCAACTTTTCTGGCTTTTAAATTGTACTATGGAAATCAACACTTTAAAAGGTATTGTTAAAATAAAGACTGATGCTGAAGTCATGAAGAAAATAATATGACAGTAATACAAATTGTGGAGGTGTACTGAGGAATTCAGCTCTTCAATGTTCCCAAACAATTAACCTTGCTGATATCTGTTAAACATGCCAAATAGTTTGAGGTTCTTTTCAATCATTGTGGATGGATAAAGCATAACAATTACGTTTAATGACAATTTTTCCTCAACACAATTTCCTATATAGTAATTAAATGCCTTTTTTTTTCTGTCGGGCAGCAGGGCCCATTTCATTCAGAGGTTGCAAATTCTTATAATAAAACACTGATAATGTTTTAAAAAAATAACAGTATTTTGCTTTCAACTAAAATTAAGTAAATACATAGATATACGTAGGGACTCAGAGCTGCCACATATAGCAGGGAATTAGATGATACTCATGCTTAGGAATGTCATTGTTCATATAGTCTCAAAACCCAAAATAGCAGCCTAACATTTATAGAAGGCTTATAAGGAACCATCACATACTGAATTTTTACTAGCATAATTTTATTTAATTCTCATTTCGTATCAGGTACGTATGAGAATCATCCTCATGCTACGAATGGAGAAACTGAGGTTGGGGCAGCTCAGTGACTTGTCATTGGTTATACACCCAGAAAGTAGAACTGCCTGGACTTGAGCCAAGGCAGTCTCACTCCAGAGTTCTTTATTAAATGACATTGCCTCTGCCAGTCATCACAGAGGGTTTTCTAAACTGCATATTACACAGTTTCTGGCTCTAGTATTTCTATTTTGGTCCATGATCAAGAAGGTTCACCCTGAGAAAACACACTTGTATTAGAGCACTTTAAAGCAATGAGCCTTGAGGGCAGGAGTAATATTTACTATTAACTTTTATCTCCCCATAATTATTAGAAAAATACAGAATGCATTTATTTAACAACCACTGTCCCTACTGGGCCATTCTGGAAGTCTTTTGAAGAGACTATTTCCTCATATCTGGCCTGTAATAAAGATAGAGTCATACAACCTAGGCAATACCATCGTGGACATGGGAATGCACAAAGATTTCATGACAAAGACACCAAAAGCAATCACAACAAAAGCAAAAATTGACAAGTGGGATCTAATTAAACCTAAGAGCTTGCACACAGCAAAAAAAATAAAAATGAAAAATAACTTTCAACAGAATAAACCACCTACAGAATGGGAGAAAATATCTACAAAGTATGCATATGACAAAGATCTAATATCTAGCATTTACAAGGAATTTAAACAAATTTATAAGAAAAAAAACAAGCAACCCCATTAAAAAGTGGGCAAAGGACATAAACACTTTTCAAAAGAAGACACACATGCGGCCAAAAAGTATATGAAAAAAAATTCAGTATCAGTGATTATTAGAGAAATGCCAATCAAAACCACAGTAAGATACCATCTCACACCAGTCAGAATGGCTATTACTAAAAAGTCAAAAAAATAACAGATGCTGGTGAGGTTGCAGAGAAAAGGGAACATTTATACACTATAGGTGGAAGTATAAATTAGTTCAACCATTGTGAAAAGCAGTATGGTGATTCCTCAAAGAGCTAAAAGCAGAATTACCATTTGACCCAGCAATCTCATTACTGAATATATACCCAGAGGAATATAAATTATTCTACCATAAAGACACATGTGCATGAATGTTCACTGCAGCACGATTCATAATGACAAAGACAAGGAATCAACTTAAATATCCATCAATGACAGGTTGGATAAAGAAAATGTTGTACATATCCACCATGGAATACTATGCAGCCATAAAAAAGAATGACATCATGTCTTATGTGGGAACATGGATACAGCTGGAGGCTATCAACCTTGGCAAACCAACACAGGAACAGAAAACCAAATACCTCATGTTCTCACTTATAAGTGGGAGCTAAATGATGAGAACTCATGAACACAAAGAAGGGAACAACAGATACTGGGGTCTACTTGAGGGTGGAGAGTTGAGGGAGGGAGAGGAGCAGAAAAAAATGATTATACAGTACTAGGCTTAATACCTCGGTGATGACATAGTCTGTACAGCAAACCCCCGTGACACTAGTTTACCTGCATAACAAAGCTTCACAGGTACTCTTGAACCTAAAATAAAAGTTAAAAATGAAAAGATGGAGTCATAGGCACTTAACGCCAAATGAGTAAAATAATGGTTAAGCCAGGCCTTGGGGTCAGATGGACTGACACTTGAATTCAGCTTCTGTGACCAAGCAGTATGATTTGGAGCAAGCTGCTTAACTTTTCTCAGTATCAGTTTCTACATCTATACATTAGGAATAATGATATCTATCCCAGAGAGTTGTTTCAAGGATCAAATGAATTTATGCATTTAAAGAAAAGCACTTTGAACAATGTTGTTTTAAGGATCAAATGAGTTCATCCATTTAAAGAAAAGCACTTTGAACAATGTACAGAATTAATGGCAGTTCCTAACAAAAATTTAATGCATTTTAAAATTGAAATATAATTTACATGCAGTGAAATGCTTAATATGTGTATAATTTAATCAGTTTTGATGAATGCATATCAAGACACAGAATATTCCCATCACCCTAGAAATTTCCCTCATACACATTTCTCAGAAGCAAGCACTGAGCTGATTTTTATCATCATAGATTAGTTCTGACTATTCTCTAATTTCATATACATAAAATTATACAATTTTTTTTTGGCATTAGGCTTCTTTCACTTACACCATACTATTTTCGAGATTTGTCCATGTTATGTGTGTGACAGTCTTCTTATTGTTGAGTAGTATTCTACTATATTAGTCCATTTTCACACTGTTATAAAGAACTACCCGAGACTGGGTAATCTATAAAGAAAAGAAATTTAACTGACTCACAGTTCTGGGGAGGCCTCAGGAAACCTACAATCATGGCAGAAGGCAAAGGGAAAACAAGGCATATCTTACATGGTGGCAAGAGAGAGAGAGAGAGCAAGTGGGGAAATGCTAAACACTTTTAAACCATCAGAGCTCGTGAGAACTCATTATTAGGAGAACAGCATGGGGGATACCACCTCCATGATCCAATCACCTCCCACCAGGTTCCTCCCTTGATGGGTGGGGATTACAATTCAAGATGGGATTTGGATGAGGACAAAGAGCCAGACTAGATCATTTACTTTATTAATGTACAAAAGTTTATCCATTTTTTGGTTAGACGTCTGAGTTGTTTTCAGAATTGAGTTATTATAATTAAAGCTGTTAAGAAAACGTGTGTACAAATGTTTTCAATCCTCTTTGATAAATACCTAGGAATGGAATTTCTAGGTCTTAAAGTAGATACTTGGACAACTTTATAAGAAACTGCCAAACTAGTTTTCAAAGTGATTGGAATATTATACAATTCTACCAGTAATGTATGAGAACTGTGGTTACTTCACAATGTTTTAACTTTTGGGGCTCTCATTCTTTTTATTTTTAGCCATTCTGATAAGTATGTAGAAGTATCTCATTGTGGTTTTAATTTGCATTTGACAACAAATGCAAATTAAGCACCATTGCCATCTTTATTGGCTATTTTATCTAGTTTTATGAAGTGCATCATATATATGTTAAATATATATATTACAAATATTTTTTCCTAGTCTGTGGTCCATCTCCTTTTTTTCTTGGCGGTGGTTATGTATAAAATTTTTCTTTTTGGTGTTGCAAAGAAAAATTAGTATTGGGACAAAGGATCTTTCCACAAAGCAACTCTTTTCATTGCCTACAGAAAGGGTACTCCCACTAGCAATCTTGCCACGGACTACAATGAACAAAGGAAAGCAGACATATTTATTTCTTATGCATTTGGGATTGTCCTTACTGCTGCGTCTGATCTCCATTGGCTGAAGCCAGACCTCACAATCTAAACTAAAACCCAATTGGCTAATATCTTGAAGCTTTTCTAAACAGGTAAAAGCAATGGTGAGCAAAAACAAAAAAAGGAAGTTCAAATAAGAAAGGGGCATAGGCTGTGAACTGGGACATGCTTGTGAGCACATCCAGCACAAATATCTTGGTTAAAGTCCAAGGACATAGGATGTACTATGTGCCTGTAAGCATGTCTAACACAGGATAGAGCTTCCAGCAAAAAGGCAAGAAGGCTTTTGAAGAAACTGTTTAAAACAAACTATTACTTCTAACACTTACAAATTTTTCTTAAACAAGAAAGGAAACTTTGAAGAGGAACTGTGTTTTACTTCCCACAGTGATATTTTTTTGATGAGTAGATGCTTTCAATTTTCATGAGGTTTAAAGTACTTACTTCTTCTTATGGTTTGTGCTTTTTGTGTGCTTTCTAAAAAAAAATCTTTTCCTCCTGAAGTTACAAAGATATTCTAGCTTTTCTTCCAGAAGATCTCTGAGTTTTGCTGCTGTTGTTGTTTTAAGGACTTATGTTTCAAACTGTGCTCTAATTCAAACCAATTTTTGTGTATGGTGTGAGGTAGAGGTCAAGCTTCTTTATTTTTTACATAAATATCCAGCTGTTTTATACTATTTGTTGAAGCAATTTTTTCTATCTTTTTTGAATTAATGTGCTTTTATTAAAAGCCGGTTGACTATATATGTGTGTATGTGTGTGTGTGTGTGTGTGTATATATACACATATATATATACATACATATATATATATACACACATGTATGTGTATATATATACATATATACACATACATATATACACACATGTGTGCATATATATACATATATATATAAACACACACATATATATATATACACACACATGTATGTATATATATATATATGTACCTATTTCAGAACTCTCAATTCTGTTTTATTATTTATTCTTATTTATTATTTATTTTTATAAGGACAGAGTCTCATTACATCACCCAGTCTGGAATACAGTGGCACAGTCATATGTCACTGTAACCTCAAATTCCTGGACTCAAGCAATCTCTTTGGCTTAGCCTCCTGAGTATCTAGGACTACAGGTATGTGCCATGATGCCTGGCTAATTTCTTTTTTTTCTGTAGAGACAAGGTCTTGCTATGTTTCCCAGGCTAGTCTTGAACTCCAGACCTCATGCAATGTTCTCATTTTGGCCTCTCAAAACAGTAGAATTACAGGCATGAGGCTCGATGTCTGGCTTACTCTTGTTTATGGACCCATTTATTTATGACAGCTATTTTAACTTTAGTTTTTAAATTAGTTTTAAATCTATTTTTTTTCCATTTCATAGATTTCAAATTCAGTAATTAAAATCTCAGTAACTTTGCTTACGGTTTTTCGAAAAAGTTTTTTCCCTTTTGATGTCATATACATATGCATGTATGTATGTGTTCACTAATTATGCATATAAATACACAAATACACACACATTAAGGCCTTAAATCATCCTAGTTTTTAGATATCAAATTTTTATAAGCTCCCTTATTTTTCAGAAATCAGGTTGAGCAGTGGCTTTTAAATTTTGGCAAAGCACAATTAAAAAAAAAATTGGGGGCAAAGCATGTGAATTATCTAGATGGCTTACTAAAAAACAGATTTCTGGACCTTACTCCAAGAAGTTTTGACTTAGTAAAGTCAAATAGTAAGTCTGGGAAAGGGTCGAAGAATTTGAATGTCTAACAAGCTCAGATGATGCTGATGCTTTTGGCTTATGAAACATTCTTTAAAGAGCATGGGCTTAGAAGAATTAAATGGCCTTTCTAATGTTCATACAGGAGTTTTATTGGAACTTTGATTTGCCTTTTCGAAAGTCTAGTTCCATAGCCACTAATTTATAGTGTCTTCACTTGAAAAGACATCTGAAAAATCTGTTCCATGCACAGCGCATGGGAGCCAGAAAGCATTAGGCAGATTGATAGTACCAACACTGCCTCATTTCCTTCTTCCTGGAAACTGGGTTTTGGTCTACGAATAGGGACAAGCACATCCTTATATATACTACGGCTGAACAGAGCCCTGTGATGAACATGCACTGCAAAGCCGGCATTCTTCTCCCTGCATCCTCTGTCAACAATCAGAGAGAGCTTTATTTTCCCTTCAACGGTTGATTGGTCTCTAAACCAGAAACATTTTTATAGCCAAGCCTTTAAAACTTTTCTAAATTTATGTTGTAAGTACTTGGCATCTAAGTGAATATTCTTGACAGAACACAGACATTCCAAATTAAAGTTTGATGCTCTCAAAGCCAAAAAACTCAGTAATCAAAATCCCAAACCAAATCCCTAAGCTTCTCTAGGTTTTTGAGGATGAGTAGAGAACATTTTAGCTTTCCTTTCCAATAGATGAAGAACGAGTGGAAAGGCTGGGCACAGTGGATCACACCTGTAATCTCAGCACTTTGGAAGGCCGAGGCAGTAGGACCACTTGTGGTCAGGAGTTTGAGACCAGCCTGGACAACATGGTTAAACTCCATTTTTACTAAAAAATACAAACAAATTAGCTAGGCATGGTAGTGGGTGCCTGCAATCCCAGCTACTTGGAAGGCTGAGGCAGGAGAATCGCTTAAATCTGGGAGGTGTAGGTTGCAGTGAGCCGAGATTGTACCATTGCACTCCAGCCTGGGCAACACAGTGAGACTCCATTTCAAAAAAAAAAAAAGAATGATTGGAAGAAATAACCATACCACTACTATATATCAATTATGTAGAATGTTTATTCTTGTACAAGGACTCAATAAAGGTACACTCTGTTGTATTTTTATTTTATGATTAGTTAATTACCTATTTGGCCTTTGAAACCATCTTAATGAAAAATGAATTCCTACCAAGTTTTCAAATTTAAACTTCCTTAAAGATGTGAAAAAGAGCAAAATAATTTATCTACTTTATTTTTAAAAAAGTTATTCTGACTAGAGGAGGAGGAGTGTTCGTTTGAAATGCTCCCTCTTACTTGTCTGCCCATCTCTCAGCAGTGTTCTAGCAGTTCCACAAGCAATGTGAACATTACAGCTCATTTATTCACTGGCATTTGGGAATGCTAGATAGAAAGTGCTTCATCCTCAAAAGAAGGCCCATTCATGACTAGCTAACAGCATATACCACGTTTACTTTAGCAGTGAGAAATTCAGAAATAAAATAACAGCAGGCCTGTGGCTGTAACTAATACGATATTCAACAGCTCCATACTTCCACCGTGCACACACATGACATATGACCTGTGATGCCAGGAGAAGCGAGCCAATGCCACACCTCACCTACATTGTTCTCCCAGTTCCCAGAAGCCTTTCGGTTATGAAGAATTGTTTTCTCTTTCTTTTTTGAAGGAGATTAAAAGGGCATCTAATGAGTTACCAATGACATTTTCACACATATCCTACAACTTCTCTTGAACACACCGTGTGGTTCTAAGCTGTAAAATCATCTTTTCGCCAGTGCTTTTAACTAAAAGTGAATGCAATCCTACTACTCTCTATAGTAGATGAGCACAGAGAGTCAAATTCTAGTAAGTCTGGGAATGAGCCTGGCCCCTGACCCTTTCTTGCAACACAACCTTAGAAAACCTTTTTACTTATCTCCCCTTTGGTTTTCCAGAACAGAAATTCCTATTCCAGATGGTTGTTCTGAGTTGTGCTTTTAATATTTTTTTCAAAGCTCGTAGCAGAATGCCTGACTCACAATACACACTCCACAAATGGTAGTTCTAAGCATTTTCTCTCTCCCCTCTCTCCATCTGTCCCTCCCTCCCTGACACTCTGTCTATATATATGCATATATACATGCACATAGATACCACTCAATGAATTATGTATATTTATACATATATGTTTGTGTATATGTATAAGGATGTGTGTATACGCATGCAAATGCATACTTTGTTGATTAGTGTCTAATTACTATTACCGTGATAATTATCATTTGAACATCGAAAAATAATTGAAACCTTTTGACTTCAACTTAGAGTATGCTCCAGCATGGATATATATCCAAAATAAATACAAAGACAGCTCCCCTAAAGACCTTAAGGAATTACAAAATTTTGTCAAAGTCTCCTGTGAACACTGAAAATACGAATTAACAGTGTATTACACAGCAGCACTTCTTTACTCATCTCTTTACCAGAGTCTTTTATCACATAAGTATCTACCCCCATTTCTCTTTTCTTTTCTAGCTGAGACGCCTGCACAAACCTCTCTGTATGCTTTGTCTTTGCCCTCTGGCCACCTCTTATTATTGAGACAATGCAGGCTTCCTTCGGTTTCTACCACTGTATCTTTACCTGTCATAACACATCTCATAAGCTGGTGGGATATTTTCAAGATAGAAAAGATCTTTCCTTTAAGAGACAAAGGAAAGAGAAGGTCAGGGAAAGGGGGAGGAGAAATACTGTGAATATGGATAAATATCTTTGAAAGTATCACATTTGTCTTAGAAATTAATATGTTAAAGTCACAAACCCATACCTTAGCAGTCCTAATCTTCTTGAATCCTGGACATAAATTTCAGGGCAACATTGGGATTAAGAAGATCTCCTCAGGCCACCACAAAAGGGATGGTTGTCTCAGCTTTCACACAGGTTCCAGTAGAGCCTTCTCCAAATCCCTGAGGATGGAGGTGTCTTCCAAGTCTACAACATCGCAAGAGAAAGAAAATGTCCATAAACAAAAATAAAGTGAAGTTAAATTAAATGCCATTTGGCTTGGAGGGACTAAACAAAAGATAATTTAAATTTTGTTTGTCATAAAATTGCATAATGCCTGAATGGGTTCAGTCTTGACCGAATTGAAGAATCATACCAAAAAAAAAAAATCATAGTATATCAAGGCTGGAAGGTATTTTATGACTTAGCAATTCAAATTTGCTCATTTAATTTACAGGAAAACTGAGGATGGGAGAGCAAAAGTGATTTTCCATGATGATTCATAATCTGTAGAATAGTTAAATCTGTGTGTCAAGCAAATATTTAGTATACAAAAACAATGTGTTTAACACTGGCCTGTCATAAAAGCAAGACAGGGAGGCAGTGCACCACTCTACCTTCGAATACCTCCCTCACTTGACTTCTAAGGCATCAGTCTTACTACCACCACTGGCCACTCCATCTTGGCTACCAGTTATATCTTTTCGACCTCCCAATTTCCAACATAAGGACATCTTAGGGCTTAGTCCTGGCCTCTTCTCTATACACACTTTCTCACCAGGTACATCTTCCAGGTCCACAGCTTGAGATACCATTTGTACTCTGACAGCTCTGAGATTTGTCTCCAGGCCCAGATATTTCCCTGAACTCTAAATTTCTGTCAACTGACTCTTCAACAACTCTACTTGGGATTCTAACAGACATGTCAGATATAACACAACCCAACTCAGGTCTGACTTAATGACCACCACCACTAGCTCCTGCCTGAAAAATACTAAAGCCCTCCTTCTTATAAGTTTATGCCTTCTCAATCAATGGCAATTTCATTCAACCAGTTGGTCAGGCCCAAATCCTCCAAGTCAACCTTGATCCTGTCTTGCATATGTACCTCACATTATCCATTTCATCAGCATATTCTGGTGGCACTATCTTCAGAATAAATCCAGCAGCTGACCATTTCTTTTTTTACCACATCTTTTACTACCATGCTGGTGCAAGACATTATTAAAGATCTACAAGGTTGCACAGCAGGCTCTCGCAGACTAGGGCTGGCACTCTCCACCAGACCGATGTAAGAGAATGACACTCCCCTGCTCAAAACATTCCACCTCACTCAGAATCAAAATTACTGTTACAATGGTCAAAATGATCCCGCTTAATATTTGATGCATCTCTCTTACCACCGTCTTCATCTTCCACTCTTCTCTTCTCCCCCTCATTTATTCCTCTCCCTCTGCCATGCTACACCTCTAACACACCTCTGACTCTACTAGGAGACCTTGAACTCATCATTCCCTCTACCTGGCACACTTTTCTCATCACTGTTTCATGTCTTTGCTCAAATATTACCTTTCCAGTGAGGACTCTTGTAAAATCACCCTACTTAAAACTGTAAACTCTTACCACATATCTCATTCCCATTTCTCTAGGTTTAAAAGTATTTTTGATATATTACATGTCTACCTGTTTATGATCTGCCATCCTCCCCCGCCCCGAGTAAAACGTAAACTCCATGCATGCAAGAAATTTTATCTCTGGTATCCTGCTGTGTCTCAAGCCCTTCATTTCACTGAGACCCTAGCAAAAAGGTGGAGCTCAATAAATATTTTTGAATGAATGAATTAATGAGCAGACAGGAAGCCAAGTAAACCTTCTCATGGCCACTCAGCTGATAAGTGGCTGAGCCTGGTTTGAACCAAAAGCATTCCATCTCCTGCAATTTGACAACTATGAAATATTTACTAGATGAATGTCTTCTAATGTTGGGCTTAGGAAAAGAATCGGTATAGTCTGGAGTGTGATGCAAAAGATGAATATTAGGTATATTTGTGAATCTAGCAAACAAAAGCACTAAAACTATTTCTAGGAATACCTAAAGAGTATGTGTGGCATGTATTAGGATGACTCTGCTTAGAGGCTAATATTGAAATCTCATTGTTACTTTCATCATGTCTTTTTCAGGTTTTCTGCTTTTGTTTCCATGCCACGATTTCTTGTCATTGCCTCAAATCTCAGTCCCTGCTTTACTATAAAAAGCATGAAGTAAAGGAATTCAGGATTAGACCAAAGAAAATAATGGGGGTGGGAAAGAGATGTGTTTAGGGAAAAAGTATTGGCAGTCATCAAAAGACTTTAGGTCTAAATCTAATTTGGTCACCAATTTGTCATGTCTCTTTAGGGTCATACCTTCTTATCCCTGGGGTACTCCAGATGCTAGACAGAGTACAGTGGCACATTTCAGCTCACCGCAACCTCCACCTCCCAGGTTCAAGCAATTCTCCCTTCTTCAGCCTCCTGAGTAGCTAGGATTACAGTTGCCTGCCACCACGCCTGGCTATTTTTGTATTTTTAGTAGAGACGGGTTTTTACCATGTTGGCCAGGCTTTTCTTGAATGCCTGACCTCAGGTGATCCACCCGCCTTGGCCTCCCAAAGTGCTGGGATTACAGGCATGAGCCACTGAGCCCAACGAGCACCCCTCATTTTTATTTTATGTTACCCCTCATTGGGGTAACATAAATTCCTTCAAAGATCTTTAGCTCCCAAAAAATGATCATTTTCTTTTTTTAAATGATAAAAGGCTCCCTTAGTAGTCTAAAATTGGTTAGGAAATATGGTGTAGTGTTTAAGAACTAGGCTTTGGGGTTTACTATTGTGGTTCTGGTTCTGGTTCCACCAGGTTCTGTTACATAAACATAGGATGTTTATGTAAATGAAATGAAGTCATAGGTAAATCATTCATGACTGTGCATAATGTAAGCGCTCGATAAACTTTTACTGTTCTTTATTTTTAAAGTTTTTATTGCTGCAGGCTTACATTCTGCATAACATTTCATAAATTTATCTACCTTCATCTTACTCCCCACTGGAGTCTGAATCTTTCCATCTTTTATCATATGACATTGCTTTTGTAGCCCTTAGTGACTTTGGACAACTTTGTCTGGACCAACTTCAGGCTCAGTTGTATGCAGTTACCCCAGCTGCCCCCACATTCCAGGACAGATGGCAGAATATTGTAACATGAGAAAGTCATACTTTCTGATTCATTTATTGTCTGCTTTCTTGTACCCGGCAATTTGAGGATGATCTTGGCCCCGGTTTTGGAATGTCAAGCCACAGTCTACAATTATTCCTGCATTTTCAAGCCAAGAGACACAACTCTGGAAGCAAACAATGCTGTAATTCAGCACAATGATAGATGGAGTTATTAAAGAAATTGTGCTGACTGCTTTGAGAATTCAAGTCTCAAGTCTATCCAAATGCATCTTTCTTTCCTCTTTTCCTAACTGATGTTAAGAAACTGTCTATGTGCAGGTAGTAACAACATAAAAATATGTCACCTACATTTCAGGTTTAGTTGCATCCCAACCTAATAAATAGTTACAATGCTTCAGGGAGAAGGTACTCACAATCCATTCTAAGTCATCCAAGGACATGATCCAAAGCACATTTACAAAGCAAATGTTTATGGAATACATAATCTATGCCATGCACTTTGTTAAAGACTGGGGCTATGGTAGAGGATAATAGTGACTTTATTCCTACCTTCATGAAGCCTTTGTTCCAGCAGTTTTTCTTTATCTTTTGTAATTTCCTAACTTTGCCCAGATACGGGTAGACATGACAAATTCCTACAAATTTGTTGATTCTCTCAAGTAGTGATATAGGGTGTACTGACATAAATATCCCAATTTCTGCTTGATAGAGTGAGACAGTTCTATAATTCTTGGTTTTCTTGGAAACAACTTACTCTCATTTCCTTACTTTGCTCCCCACCTCCCACCCAACACGCACCTCTTTCTGCTTTATTTCCCTCTTTTGATCAAGAAACAAAAAAAGTATTCACTAACTTCCACTGTCTATTAACAAGATGCCACACAGCACAGTAAAGGACACTAGGTCCAGAGGGCACAGCTTCAGAAATTAGCTTGTTTGAAATCCTTGGAAACTATAAAAAGTTTAATGTTATTATACGGCAAAATAAAATGTGAAAGTATATATTAGGAATAACATAAAAAAAATAATATCAAGAAAGAACAACATACATCTTAAATCACCAGTGTCTGCATGGGGAGAGTGCTAATCATAGAGGTAGGTGGCATCTTTGCCTGTCAGGCAGCTTTGAACGCGTCAGGGAATCTGTCATTCTTCAAGAGGTATCAATTAGTGGTTACTCTGATGGCAGGGTGTGAGCCACACCTCTCTAATGGTTAGGTTGTGTTAAAAATGATTCCTGTGAGCATAAAGTGCACACAGACATAGATTTCACAGATACCCTGGCACCAAGACAGACTCCCAAGAGAGGCGGGTATCCCAAGAAGGCAGAACCAGGGAGAGTGGGAGCCGTAGAAGGTATCAGAAATTCTAAATGGATCTTGATTAAGATTTTTGAGCAGAAAAGTCCTGGGGAAAAGGATGAACTATGGATTCAAATATACCTAATTATGAATTTAAATTTAAAACTATGCCAACAGGTTTGGGCCCTACTGGGAATTAAAGAAGCATTGCTGTGAAGATTTACCTCTCAAGGAGAAGTGTGACTGTAGAGATACCATATAGGCATAGACACCTACACATAGCATTCTTGTTGCCAGCAATGCTTCCCAACATGTGTATTACTTCCATTTGCAGAGAAGGAAATTGAGGTTTGGAGACATTAAGTAATCTGACTGAAATCACATAACTAAGAAGTGACAAATCAGGATTCAAACTCAGAACCAACCCTGGAGCATACTGGCATTCACCAAACATGCTGAAAGTCGCCGTTGCTTCTTTCCTAGCTTTTATTTCTGATTAAACCTAGTTCTGACACTCGGAAATACCACAACTTAAAATTTAAAGGAATAGCAGAGTCTCCTTATAATTGAAAACTGGCCCAGCTCAGATTCTGCCGAGAAAAGTAAAGGCACCCAAATAGAAGACGGCACATTTCCTCCAAAGGCCTAGAGGTGGTCACACTACATACTGGAATGAGCTACACAGATTGTAAAGCCAGCATCAAGTCACCACTGGTGGTCAGCCTCAGTTATGAAATACAGATTGTATTTTCTAGCAGGTGACAATACTCAAAGTGGGGGCTATGAAACATAAAATACTTTGGGCATCTAGGCACATTCAACCGTAACCGGAATCACCAGTTTTGGTTGGCTAAATATTAAAACCTTGCCGTCTGTTTATTTCTAGTCTGGACAGCAAACAATTGAACTGCTTGTGAACAGGAAAAAAAAATCCGTACTGCTGGATTTTAAGGATTATCGAAAACATCCAGTGACTTTTAGATATCTAATCTCTTGCCAATGCATTAGCATTATTTTCCTACTTGGTTAGCCTATTGAATTGAATGGTGAAATCAAAGGGACTTTGGAAAAAAAAAATGTCACTGTATGTGAAAATGAGGCTTTAGGAAATTTCCTGGCACCTGAGCAAATTGCTGATTTATAGCCTTCTTGACTAGTTAATGACATATGTGTCTCTCACAAACTTTTAAACATGGGTTAGACATTGCTGGTGTGCAAGTAGTAAAAGTAGATGTACTTTTAGAACAGAATGTACACAGAATAGATGCCCTCTCTCACCCTTCTCTAAGTGCATCCTCCCAGCACGTCTTCCAGTCTGACATTTGCTAATTTAACTGTCTAGAAATATGGGTCCCCCCATTGCCTTAATAAATTTGTCTGTGTTACCAGGGAAGTGGTCCTCATTCCTAGCCAAACAGTAAGAGTATGTATGATTTCCCTAAATGCATCCACTCTTTGCAGAATTCACATAATCAGTCCCCACATCCCACAAGCTTCCATGCACAGCAGTGCACCAGCATGCCACGTAGATACCAGTGAAATTTGCAGGGCAGCATGCTATCCCACACGGCCTCAAATCTAGACTGTGGGCCCTCTGTGCTGCCTCAAACCCAGGCCATGGCTGACTTCACTACACTCTCGTTACTTGCTAGTGTGAAGAATTGGACCACATGCTGAGACAGATGGGTGATTAAATTACCAGGGGCTATTTTTACTAGCTTTCCATATATCTGTAGATACCAAACACGATTTTAAAAAATGATCAGAATCACTGATATCAGCGAAAATAGATCAGCATCACCTTATTCCCAGAACAGCAGCCTTGGATCTCCTGTTCTTAGTGACCCAATAAGTCAGATCCACAATATTACACCACCGTGAACACAAAAAGGATGCTCAGCAAAAACCTGTCATTCTAGGAGACTATCAACAAGGATATTATTTTGCCTTGATACCATAAAATGCAAGGATAACACTGGCTAAAAGCATTAGATCCCAGCCTAGGTTTGATTCCTGGCTCAGCCACTCACTAGTTGTGCCCTTGGGCATGTTATTTAACCTCTCAGTGCTTCATCTGCATCATAGAAACCATGATGATACCGTCTCAAAGAGTTCTTTGTGATAATCAATTTTAAAGCACTTAGAACAGCATCTCGTAAGGACTTAAGTATGCAACTGTTTGCTGCCAATATTCATTGTCAAATGATTTTTGGGATTTTACTTTTGCTTTAGTGAAATCCTTCCAAAACAAAGTCAGCTGACCAGTTACAGAAAGAAGGAAAACAGGAAAAAAACATGAATATATGACATTTCATCTAGACTGGACATATAACCCCTTGAGATTGGGTAGAAGTTCACATGGGAGAGTATTGGATTTAAGTAAAATCTCCTTGAGGGGCCTTGAATTAATACAATGGTACCATGCTGGGTCTGAATTTTCTTATTAAATGGGCATAACACCTTAACCCTATTCTACAAGAATTTTAGGAGGATGAAGAAATAGTAATAAGGGTAACAATGTGTTTGTGTCTTCCCTACTATACCAAATTGTTCAGAGCATGGACTCTGTTTCATGTCCATTTCTTTGAGTAGGAATGTAATATAGAGCCATTGTATAGACATATTATCTGTACAGGAAAATGAATCAATCATTTATGTATGATACCTTTCACTGACTGATGTCTGAACAAACCTGTTTACTCTGTGGTGGCAAGCAGGAAAGGCAGGCCTGTAGAGAGTGACCTGCCACACTGATGTGCTGAGTAAACCCAAAGAATCTGAGACTCAGGGAAGTAGAATTACTGCCCAACCCCAAGCCATTAACAAAGCACAATTGACTATCATCATTACTGGCACTCAACAAGAAGAGTCTCAGAAAATATTATTTATTGAGAATGTACGTGCCAGCACTGTGTTCAGCTTGTATTTTCTCATGAAATCTTTCCAATAAACTAATGAAACAATATTGTTAGGATTCCCACTTTGTAGATGAGGAACAAGAAGGCTCAGAGTGTTAAAATAAGCTGTGTAACAACATAGAGCATGGACCAGAATGCAGGAGAGTCTTGAGTACAGGGTCTGGCCTTCCAATCACTGCATTATACTTTTTCCTGCTGAGACCTAAATTCATTTTGCCTGTGATAAAAACTATAAACACGTTCTCCAAGTTTGTTATTTATCTCCTTACAATGCTTATGGTATTTTGACAATAATCTTTTCATTTCATAAAAGCAAAGAGTTAATATTCCTAACGTATAAAGATTTTCTAAAGATAGAAGAGAAAAACTTTAGTAAGTGTATAGAAAAATAGGCAAGGGGATATCAATAGGAAATTTATAGAAAAAGAAGTGCAAATAGTCTGTGAGCTCAGCCACATTTATAGGAAAAATGCAAATCAAGGATAGGAAAATTACAGCATCACCAAGAATAATAACTGCAAAGGATCAAAACACTGCAGATACATTTAAATCTATGAGATCATAATAATACTAAGAAAAAAAGAAGACAGAAAACCTTTCATTGGTCATCTCTGGAGAACCAGATCATTATTTTGAAAATGGTAAATAATAGAAAAATGAGCATTTGTCCTGCATTTCCTTGTGGTTTATAATCAAATACTGACAAAAGTTTCCATTTGTAGTTTTTCACCAAAAATGAAGACAAAATAATTAAATTTTAAGATCAACATTTTTGTAGTCCCTAATAAAATAGATCTAATAAGTATCAATGGCTGCTAACATTTCAAAAGAGAGAAGACATCATATGCCTCCTCATGGAAGTACATAGCTTCATAGCTGAAGCTGCCTATGATCAAAAACATGCAACCTAAATTACATCAAGTTGTTATCCTTAAATCTCAGTTTATAGAAAATCCGGGTGACTGAGAAATATGCTATAAATAATATCACAGGAATTAAATAGGCAACATTCAGACTGTGAGACCGTTTATATGACAAATAACCCCATTGTCTTATACATACAAATTACAAGAAAAATAACGAACAATGATGGAAAAACTATGGATTAAAAGAGACTTAGGAGATAAGAAGGTCTATTTTAATAAATGGAACTCATTTGGATCTCAATTTACAAACAACAAGTAAGAAAAAAATTATAATTGATAATTTGAAAAGTAAATATGTGATATTAAAGATTTATTAATGTCTTTGATATAATATCCTTGTTATATTTACCAAAAATATGTCATCTTGTAATGATGAATATTGAACTACTTAAAGAAGAAGTGATACTACGGGTGGGAATTTGCTGCAATAAAGTTTGGGTAATATATAAGAGTGCTCATTAACTAGTAACCTGTGAGGTTTGCTTATGGGTAGATAGGATTTCATTACCCTATCTTCTTACTTTAACATGTTTTAAATTTGCCATAATAAAATTATATAAAAAAAGACAACTATTTGCCAGATATAAGTGCAAATAGCATTTGCATGCCAAAGAAATAATCCTAATAGTCCTCCTCTCTGGGTGGTAAGATGATGTATCATTTGACCTTTTAAACTTTCAAATTTTTCTTAGTAAGTATTTGATGCATTTACAAACAGAAATGAAAAAGTTAATATAAAACAATGTATTTCCATTTGAGATTTTAAACAACTAGGGAGCAAATTTTGCAAAATCTTAGGATTTGCTAAAGCTGGGTGATCAGCACACTGTACTCATAATTTTCCTTAATTTAAAAATGTAATATTTTTAATACTGTATTATAAAAGTTGAAAATAAAATACCTGGACTATGACCTCCTATCCCTCTGTTAGGTTATATTGAATACCTTTTCTCCAAAATAATGTCTAAAAGTAAAGTGTGTCACACAATGGAAAAAAATATGCATAAGAGATTCTAGGAATCTGTTCTATGGCAAAGCCTGTAAGAATATTAATCTATATATCTTTAAACATTTTGAATTTTAAAGGAATGAAAATATGACTTATAATTTACTAAAGGAATTTTACTTTTATAGTGCTCAATGATTAGAAAAAAGTCTTATCATTCAGCTAAAAATATTTCAAAAAACAACTGGATGGGGCTCTAGAGATCAGCCAATTGAATCCTATTATTTCATAGATGGGAGGAAAAAGGCTTATCCAAAGTCACATAAATGACTTGGGTTAGGTGGATGAGAAAAACCCAGGCCTCCAATACCCATTTCCCATCTTTCGATCATGTTGCTCAATGGGGCATTCAACTAAATGCTTCTGTGATCCCAGTAAAACCACAAACCTACATAGATCTATTATCAGAAAAGGGATATGACAAATATGTGGATACATAAAGAGTTGTGGCTTGTGTGAGGGTACCTGTGATGGAGAAGAGGGGGTTAAGTCTTTATATAGAGACTATTTAACCTAGCAGTTTTAGGTTTGCAGCAAAATTGAATTGAACTTCAGAGAGCTTGCATATATATCCCTTATGCTCTACCCCTCCCTGCAATGCACAGCATACCCCACCAACTGGCATGGTTCATTTCTTACAATTGATGAACCATTACATTGACACATAATTATCCCTCAAAGCCCGTAATTTACATTAGGGTTCATTCTTGGTGTTGTGCATTCTATGGGTTTTGACAAATGTATTATGCTATGCATGCAGCAGTATGGTATCATACAGAGTAGTTTCTCTGCCCTAAAAATCCCCTGGCTCCATCCATTTATCCCTCCTTCCCCACAAATCCCTAGCAACTACCATCTCCATAGTTTTTTCTTTTCTAGAAAGCCATATTGTTGAAATCATATAGCACAGAAACTTTACAGATTGGCTTTCTTCACATAGTAATAAACATTTACGTTTCCTCCATGTACTTTTACGGTTTGATAAAAAGTTCTTCTTAGCACAGAATAATATTCCATTGTATAGATGTACCAAAATTTATTTATCCATTCATCAAAAGAAGGACATGTTGGCTCCTTCCAACATATCCAAATTATGTCCAGCCATATTCCAAATTATGAGTAAGGCTGCTATAAGCATCCACGTGCAGGTTTTTGTGTGGACATAAGTTTCTCACTCATTTGTGTAAATACCAAGAATGTGACTGCTGTATCATACGGTAAAAGTAGGTTTAGCTTTGTAAGAAACTGCCAAATTGTCTTCTACAGCAGCTGTAAAGAGGGACTCAATTTTAAAAATGATCACCTAAGTGAAAATCACACACAACCAGTATTAATCCTAAAATATCCTAGGTAGGCAGATGCTGAGGCTGATATTCTGTACCTCAAAAGCCACTCAACTGTAAGATCTCTGAGGTCAGGGAATTTTTTAGTGTTTGCTGTATTCCCAGTCCCTAGAACTGTACTGGAGCATAGTAAGTTCTTATTCAATGTGTGTTAAATAAATAAATACATGCAAAGGAAAAAATCTTCCCTCCAGTTTTGTAGCAGAGAGTTCTTTGGTCAAAAACAAGTGAAATAAAGACTTTTCTTAGCAGCCATATTATTTAAAAAATAAGTATTTCTAAACAATAGAATCTCACTCAGGCAAAGTCCTCACCTTGTAAAAGGTATGAAGGCCTGGGACAAGGGAAAGAAGAGCAGAATCTCCTCTCTTACTCTGGGCCATGGGCTCACCGCATGGAACAGGGGACAGGATCTTCTACATGATTTAAACAGTTTTCTTTTTATTTGCCATGCACGTACAGTTGAATTTACATAAATTAAATGCACATAAGCTGAAACTCCACTATAATTGCAAAACCATTGCATTGGAAATAAGCCTTCATTGAAATTACATTAGAAACCAGAAAGATTAAATTAGATTTGGAGGCATATTTAGCCCCATCAAGAGGTAGATTACAGAAAGTTTATAAAACAACACAGATATACACAGCAGGCCACAGAGTGCCTGGCTAGGCAATGAAACAGCCTCATCACCTCAATATGGAGGGGAAAGCTGTCATCTCATATCAAGGCATGGATGATGAATCACCCAAACCTTGGAAGTCTTGCTCTACACACTTAACTGGCTGTGCAAACAAACAACTCACCTATTCATCCAGCCTCAGTTTCTTCAACTGTAGAAGGGGCATAATATTACCTCTATATGTGACCATTTCATGGAGAGAGACTACATATGATGGGTCTAGCACCCTGGCTTTCAATTCTCATACAAAAACAAACCATAACAATCCCTTAAAATCTAGGTGTGAAGTAATGGGAATTTATTTCAACCTTGTTACCACCACAGGTTTGCTGATCTTGAGCCTTCCCAAAACCTTAGGCTTTCCATCCTCAGTACACACTAAGTTACTATGCAATATGTATTAAGAATCCAGAGAGCCCGATGAATGACATAAATGTGTCTTAGGTGACTGGCTACTGTTTTTCCCTCACCCTTCTTACTAGGCAAACGTGAAGCTAAATTAGTCACTTATCATAAAGTTCTCTGAAAACATTAAAGTCTAAAGAAATGCTTGATAATTGTTCTTAGCCATCTGGTGCCAAGTGATGCTCATGAACTTACATGAGCCATTTGGTAAAAATCCAAAAACGTCTATCTTAATTTTATATCTCACTTACTGAAAGTTCCAAGTTGAGAAAGTTCTAAGGGGAGAAAATGATTTATATAAAGGAAAACAAATGGGTAAATCTTTGAACTCATCCACATAAGAAGGCTTACAAAAATCTACCTCTGTCATCTGTTTTAATGAATGAAACTAAGGTAACATCACACTGTTAACCTCTCATGAGCACATACATGGTAAAGGATCAATTGTGGCTGCTTTTCCTTCTCAGTTCTTTCACATGACTAGCTACACATCAGTGCCTCTCACATGGAGAAGAGTCCTGGACCTACTGTGGTCTCTCTTCTCTCCTACACTGAGCCACTAAAAGCAGACATCCCCCTGTCTGCATCATTATAATAGCCTTCCAACTGGCCTCTACGCAATGTATCTCTGGCTGATCCTAACCCATTGTCTACTTTATAGATGAAAAGAGCTTCTTAAAAATAAATGATATCCACTTCTCTGTCCAAACTTTCCATAGGCTTCCCACTGCCCTTAGAATGAAATCCCAAATTCTCAACATTGCTTAGGAGGTCCTGTGAGACCTGCTCCCTGGTTCCATCACCAGTTACATCTTGTACCACATCTTCTCACCTACTCAGTGCACACCAGCCATACTGGCCGTCATTTCTTTCACTGTGAAATGTTACACTCTGTCTTGTCTCAGTGCCTTGAAGATACTGGAAATAGAAGGTACACACTTTGACCCACAAACTCTCAAAAAGAAACATGAAAACAGATTTGAGGGTAATTTGTGAATGTCTCTGAGCAACTCCTCTCTTCTTCTTTCTCATTCATGAAGAGGTTGTGTCCATCTGCCCAACGATGTTTCCGAGCTTAATTTTCTTCCTTAATGTAATAGTGTAAATAGATCAAATTTGCTAAATATATTTTTTTTCTTGTTCAAATATTGTCTCTCTCATTCTTCCCTCCTCACCCCAGATCTCAGACACTTCACAACACATTTACCCTTGCAATGTATATAAGCTGGCAGCCTGGATACTAATCTCACTTCTTAAGCAGGGTCAAATCAACTGAGACACCCACCTGGAGTAGCTACAAGAATATTACTTATCATTCAATGATTTTGTGACAACATCTAGCTTCTGAAAATCACTGGATATTACTCTAAAAATAAAACATTACAGATAATTACCCCTCAGAATGGAACAAATCATTGTGTTAATTTGCAAAGTTATCTTGGATATGGAAAGAGAGGTTTTTTTCCTTAAGTTGCCACTGTACATGAAAAAGCTCATTTCTGAGAGGAAATAGGAGAACAAAAAATTGCTTCATGCTTTCTGAAATTCATTTTGCTGATGCTAATAACAAGTACAACACTGTGCAGTCCCCAGGAGTCCTCAGAATAAATCACAGAAAGTATGTCAGAAGGATAGAAAGAAAGGAGCATTATAGGTGAGTGAAAAATAGCTTTTTAATTGTGGAAGAATATTTGAGAAGTCTATGGACACAGAACTCAGTACAAATTAGTTCAAGTAGAAATCTAGTGACTATATTTCCAATGGGAGAAATAGAATAAAGCCTTATAGAGGTCACCAAAACAAAATTAAAGGGAATATTAGTAACAGTAATAATAAAACCTAACTCCTATTCATATGTATTGATCCATTTCTTTCTCTTAACAACTTGTGAGATAGGTTCTCCCATAATCTCCACCTCACACGTGGAAGAAACAATCAACTTATCCAAGGCAGCAGTGCTGAGATTTGAGTCAAGGTGACTTGGTTTCGGACTCCACACTTGTAACCGTGGCACTGTGCTGCTTCTCACATCTCAAAGGAAGTCAAACACAAAGAGATATCTTAAATATTACACTTTGCCATTGATCCCCAAAGCAGAGGTGAGTTATCTGCTCCTGATAATACAGGAATAGAAACTCAGAATACTGTGTAAATAAACAAAACTAAGTCCTAGAAGTCTTCTGACTTGTGTCAAATGATGCAAGGTCTCCTGATTCATAACCCACAGTTGTCCTAACAAGCCCTGATACCTAATTTGGCAAATACCTATGGAGTGCTTTCGAAATGTTTATCACACTGTTGACAAATGAGTCAGACACGGAGCAGTAAATGCATTAGGAAAGTAAGTAGAAGACGTTGTGGGATCACAAATGAGTGGATAACATACATCTGGGACATCAGAGACAGGGTATGAGATGGAGGCCGAAGGGGCTTTGGCTGGATGAAAGCATAAGAGGGAAAGAGATGTGAAGACCATTTCAGGCAGAAAAAACTATGGGTAAGAAAGCTTGGAAGAGAGAACACTGTACTTTCAAGGAAATGTATGAAGTCCTATATGGATGGATGAGTTACATATTTTGAGGACAGAGCATTCTAAACAATCAGAATGGAAAAATATATTGGGATGAGTCACACATAGCCATCCATGCTACATTAAGGAGCTTAAACATATAAAACTGTCTTTAGGGTTGAAGGAAAAAAAAGACTTCTAGCTCAAATGGCTTTCTCCTCCTTCCCATCCCACTCCACTTACCCACGGCACCATCCCTACCAAACAGAAATCAGAAAAGAACCAAACAAAACTGAATCACTAAAATTGGCATAGAACCTGAAAGGAAGAAGATGAAGTCGGCAAGATGAGAAGTGAAGAGGAAAGAAATAATGTGTCCAAAAGAAGAGAAATGATACTTCACAAGAAGGCAAGCAACTACAGGGCAACTCTGAATGATGAGATCAAAGGACCTATCAGTTGTGCATTAAAGCCACCTAGCAGGAACCACCTGTCAAATTTTCAGGAGTTTCATGAGCTGCTTGTTAAATCATCAGTAACTTGAAAGCATCCATATTGGGAATACTCACACCATGAACATTGGCAAATGCTCTAAAATAGGGCTTTTCTTTCTTGAGAGGTGGCTTACTAGCAAGCACTGCCTATACTCACTGTTTGTTGCTGTTATTATTGGAGGCAAATAAATAATACAAAGGTTCCAATTTTTAAACTCCCCCTTACTGTATGGATTCTTCATGTATTAGGGATTGTAACACAAACCTGAAGTAATGGAATTTTGTCTAATTTCTTAGCCCACTGTGTTGGCTTAACCCGCTCACAGCAAGGCTGTTGAATACTGAACTTGATCAACCTTCTTATCCATGAGTTCCTACTAATCCTTGTAGACCTACAACTCCACAAAATGTATGAAATGAAAACCATACTTTTGATTAGAAAAGCCAGTAAGACTTGGTAGAAATAATAGCAATGCTTTCAATATTCTTAAAGTAAATACAATTAGAGTTTTATATGGCTGTTTCAAATCAATGAAATTCTGAATATGTCATAAAGATATATTTGAAATATAAATACCCAGTAAATTTCATTATTAATATGTATAACAGATTATACTTATTTAATGCTTGCTATATGTATCAGACCTCTGATCATATAACAACCTCTACTTGGTTTTAACTACTATCTGCATTTTACAGCTGAGAGAAAATTCAGGCTTATATGTTAAATAGCTTGCCCAAATTTTATAGCTATTAAGAGACGAAAGTTCCTAGCCACTGATTCTACAGTAAAAACCGTTAAATCCTATACATAACTGCTTGCTAGGGTACCTGAATGCCATTAAGTAATGTTATGAAATGCAAAGAATAAAGTCATTTAATTAAAAAATTTTTAATTAACCATTTAAAAAATTAAACATTAATAATGTTTGCTAGAAGGTGTGCATCCTGGTTTACTCTGGTTTTCTGGCATAAAAATTGGTAGTGCCAAGGATTGGAAAGGATTAGTTTTCTTTATTGCAACAGAAACTCTTAAGTGGCTAACAATATACCAACTTGTCAGATTAGACAATGTGCTTCATTCCTTTTATAAAATATTACAACTGGTGCCCGTATTACAATAAACATTGGAAACTGCAGGACTGCTCTCTTGTATCGCACATATTTCCGTTTAAATGTACATATACCAAGAGGCAACTGTGTTTCTTTCCAGGCTTGTTTACTTCAGTTATTCTTGTTTGTAAAAGCACATGTTTCTACATCATTTATTGTAAACACTATGTAAATCAATAAAATGTGTGGAAAAACAGAATTGCTGTTTCCATGGAGAGTAAGTTGAAAACCAGTAGTAGACATAAATCCATAAATGGCAGGAAACATTAACTTGCACAAAAGATATATCTATAAGGAGGAATAGGAGTTAAAAGTAAGAATGACAAAAAAAAAAAAAGATCAATTACTTTTAGTTGGCTAGGAGGGAGGATCTGTGGGAAAACAGAGAGCTTTATGGAAGAGGTGTTGATTGAATTTTAAAATATGACTAGCATTTTGGAAAGTGGAAATAATACACATTTAAGTTAATATGACCAAATATGAACCATTAGTAAGAATCTAATTTAGAAGAGAACAATATGCATATTTTTATAGAGAATTATTGAATTGGGACAGAATTATAAATGAATAAAGATCTGCCAGTCTTAGTAACTCTAACTATACAGAAATTTTAAGTTAAAACCATGGATGAGCTGCTAGGGGTTCGGTGAACCCCCTGCAATTTACGTAAAGTTGTTGCTCGCATTTTCCTAGAGAGAGGATCCACAACTTTGGATCCAAAATGGATTTACAACAACTAACCTACAGACTGATTCCAAGGTAAACTGATGGGCTCATGAGGTAGCTATTGCCTGCTTCCTAAAATGAGGATTAGAAGTTAGTCATAATTGCCAGCTTTATTTGCTTTTAAGAACTGGGAGCAGACAGCTGCAATAATAGGCAGCTACTGCAAAAAGCAGAAAAATAATGCTGTGCATCAAAATACAGTGACTGTATATCACATTCAGAAAAGAACGTCATTAGACCTCCGCCTGTAGACAACTCTTTAACACAAGGAACAAATGTCAAGGGGAAGAGATACGTTCTGTGATGAAAAAAGAACATAAGCAATAGGACACATATTTTCTAAAACATTGTTAACAATTCTTTCCAGGTTAAAGAATTTAAGTCTTTCACCTTTATCATATTGGATACACTAAAATAATGCATCACTAGAGACCTCAACAAATTAAAGATAAATGTCAAAGTGCTGCCGTTTTACATACTCAGCATCACTGAAAGGGAATTAACTTTATATATATAGATATCAGTGGGCAAGAAAGAGAAACGTAAGTATCTGTCTTCCAAAGAGATTTATGTGATACATATGCCCATTCTAACAAGCTCTAAAATCCTACTTTTATTAGTGTGCCTCAAAGTTGTGAACAATTACATATAGACTATTAGTCAGTGCATGGTTAATTACATATCAGTATTTCTTGAGGATTAAAACATCTGCAGTTTAATTACCTTCACATAGCAGACCCCATTTTCTACTCATTCAGCTTAGAACAATGCAGTCACAAAATAGATTGTTCTAGATTAAAATTGGTTTGATGGTACTTCACAAAGCTGATCTAAAAGGAAGAACAAAACACACCAGCTTTGCATCTCAGGGAGAAACAAGCTCCTGCTTTATACCTTTCTGCATTCACATGAATGCTACAGCACAGCATTCACTCTGTAGTCCTGTCTTTCCTTCACTACTTGTGTGTAGCAATCACAGCTTTCACACAGCTAGCTCTTCAAAGTCTTCTTTTCAAATCTGCAAAATTGCTAAACTCTCCATTTAAATAATCTCGATTCTTGTTTTGAGGTCCTGTCCCCACATATAAGAAGATCATCTTCAGATTGGGATCACTGCATGTGATTACCAACACAGTATTATTCTCTTGCTTTCTTTTAACAGTCCTAAGTGATCCCTTAAAGGAGAAATCATCCCTCAGAAGGAAGGAAAACATGACAGTGTTAAGTCCTAAATTTAAGACAAAGAAACCAGAAAAAACAATTTAAAACATGTAAGTGGTACTTGGAGTAATTTACTTGATTACACATCCTGCAAGTATTCTCCTTCATGTTTTTGTAATGAACCTGAACATGAAAAAACAAATTTACGTCTGTCATCTGTGTCATAATGAGCTGAGCCCATTTGGTGAGGAAAACCTACAATTTAATTGCTTGATTTAAATTTGGCTAGTAGAATGCATACTGAAACATTAGTCTTTTAATTATGTTAATTTATAACTGAAAAGCTAAATTTACAAAGGCAATAACATTAATTATTTACTTGCCCATTAAAGTTAAATATGTATTACAAAGCTAATTGGCTTCATAAGTCTGCCAAAAAATTAAAAACAAGTTTGTTCATTGATTTATACAGGAAGGCACACATATTCTCAGCAGGTTACCTGTGTGCGTGTGGCTTTTTGGTGGATTATATGAAAATATGTGTGAAGTACTTTCATTATTTATATAATACTCCACATAGGTTCTTTTTTCCTTCTTTGTTTAAAACACATTTTAAAGAAGAATGGCACAGAGGCAACAAATATTTATTCAATGCTTTCTCTGTATTCTGCTTTCCCTGTGAGATCTCATTTAATCTCAGAACTGAAAAAAATACTAACTGACATTATCTCCTGTTTAAAGATGAAAAAACCAAAGTTAAGAAAGATTTGAAAAATTTGCCAAGGCAAGCTATAAAACAATCAGTGAAATTTAGGACTTGCCCAGAAAGAACTAAGTTCTTAGCGTTTTTGCTATGCTGTTTAGTACTTGTTATTCCCAGCAGATTGAACTGCTAACACATTATGATTCCCTAAGAAGACTTGCTTTAATGTCAACATCAGATTTTTAACGAAAATTTTATTCACAGCCCCATTTGGATACTGACATAACAAAATCAATAGAGCATAATCAAAAGTACAGATGTACCCCAATGACCTAAATATAGAATAAGAGAAGGGAAAAAAAAAATCCAGCAAATAAACTTGCATCTTTTCTTTAAAGTGAGATTCAATATCAGGCAGGTTCCTCTTAGACTGTAACTCAACAAGGGGGCTTAGAAATTAAAGATTAAAATGGGTATATTACTATACTCGAGCATATTGTGAAGATCAAATATGAAGTGAGACAAAGGGTTATGAAAATTATCAAATATTATGCAAATTCAAATTAGCATAATTAGAATAAGACAGTTTTACACCAAAAGAATTCCCATGGATTTCACCCTGAGTTTATGTGAAGACTACAATTTAGCTATATTCTCATGTAACCTAAGAGGCTTACAAATTCTTTGATAAGTTTAACCAGTATCTGGTCCAGAGAAAAATTTAATTAGTATGTGACTTTAACAGGGACAACTAGCCCAAAGTCATTAATTAATAATAAATAAAATATTCTAAAATAATAACATTCCCAAAAGGGCTTGGGTCATTATATTCATTAATATTTTAAGCAAGTTTTTATACATAGGAAAAAACAAAATATTAAGCATATACTTATGCATGCACACTTTAAACAATACAGCTAAATTGCTAATGGTTACAGAACAATTAGGGCCATATTAATATGTAATAAAAAGCAAAATTCTGCATTTTTAAGGGAGATTTAAATTATACTTGAATATCTGCAAGTCTATCGGGAAGTAAAACAATATTCCAATTTCCAGGTGACTCATGGCAACATTTCCAAACATGAGTTGACGACTTTAGGGACTTCCTATAGTAGTTCTAAATCTAATATATCATCATAAATTATCTTAGACTGCATTGGAACACTTCATATATGATTCATTATGATGGAGTTTGGCTGGGTGCTGGGGGCCAAAACCAACTGATTAGGTTCAAACTACACTTTGATTCTTTTAAACTCAATGTTTAAGCATTAGCTGGCTATTTGTCTGTGGGAAGACACAGGCCACTTCCAAAAAGAAAATAGGCCATGTACATTTTTATACCGCTTCTACCATTAAAATGGAAACATTTAATTTTTTATTATGTGTTAAACAGAGAAGAAATAAAGACATGAATCAATGCAACCAGCATTTAAGTACTATAAGGATTTCCAGATCCTGAAACCTCATATGACATAGTTCTTTGTAATGTCAAAGTAATTCATCACCATCATCCACAGAAGAATAGCATTAGTCAGCACCAGGACTGGGCATGGCTCTCCATGGGCCAATCTTTCATTTTCATTTATGAAGTCTTGAGTAGTAGGGGGGCTTAGATATTACTCTTTATCCAACTCTTCTAATTATTCTGATATCATGGGAATCTGGATTTGAAGTATTAGTAAAATGTTGAGATTTAGCTAGCAGTAGCTAAAATTTACTGGAATATCCAATCCAATTAATGAATCTTCTATACTGATAAGAATTGCATAAAAACTTATAGCAAATTATAATAAAGGCAGAAGATATGGCTTTGGGGTAAATAATTAAACCACATTTTACTTGTTAAAATATGTTGAGCATATATGAACAAATACTATGTAATCCAACATGATTTTGCCTCTTTTGAAGGATACATTTTTACAAGAGAATATTTTAAAAATATGTAAATTTATTTATATAGTGTGCATATTGTGTGTATATTTGTATAGTGTATATGTATGTGAACACACACAAGTATATATATATACACACACAATCACAGTCTTTCAAGGAATTCCAAAATAAAATGCTATTTAGAAGAATGTGTAATACCCAATATAAATTATAATTGCTTTACGAAAGAGAGAGAGAACAAATGGTCTATTTTACTAGACAAAGCACCAGCCTTGCAGAGAATCCACAGAATTGTATGTGCTTCTAAGCAAACCGTCATCAACACTAGTTAATGCAAGTAACTTTGGAGACATTTCTCAGAAACTGCTAGAATTTGGATGCATACATCAACTGCTTCAGCCAACCAACATCTCACAATATATAGAACTATTTCACTGAAAAAAGACATTTGTACAACAACAGCCACTTTGAATAAGGAACAATCAAAAAACTATGAAAATTTTTCAGAAATATTGAAAAAGTCTAGGCAATCAACTAAACAATGTTCTTTCTGCATATTACACATTCTCCCACATGAAAGAAAAATTGGGAAATCTTTATTTGCATCTGGAGGGCAAATTTATCACTGGATAGAGTTATGACAGTTTAGTCAATGGAAGCTGAGATAAAACAGAAAATGTTTTAAGTGTTTTGATACATTAGCACCCTCTAATTTTCTGTCATTTTAGGCTACCAAGGCAACTATTTGGAAATACACCCCAGTGACTTTTTTTTTTTCATTCTGGCTATAAAAAAAAAATCAACCAAATACTTTTCTATTTCTGTAACATTTGTTTCACAAATATGTATTGAACATGGGCTAGGGCTACTCAGAGTCCTTGTAATAACAGGCCTGCAAGTATAATGAAAGGAAGCAAAAATGCTATGAGTTTATATATTCTCATTGCTTTCATAACAGGTGTTACCAACTCATGGCTTCTCTCTCTCTCTCTCTCTCTCTCTCTCACATACACACACACACACACACACACACACACACACACACACAGCTGGAGACACCAATGAACAGATTCTTCTATACATTTATAGTTATAGACATTGGAATTTAATCAAAGATTTTGATTCCACTCTAAGATTTTTCTTTGAATCCTTTTTATCCATTACATTTTCTATCTGACTTTGAAAAAGTCTCTAAAAATATAGACTTTCAATGCAGTTTGAGTTACAGCCAGAAGCTACAGTGTCTTATAGTAAATATACCAAAGAAAGCAATAAAGAACTGGTGAAAAATGCTGTGTAATTTTAGCAATAAAAGTACATTTACAGAAATGGCACAACAGTAGCCTTCTAAAGCTTTCATTTTCAAATATAAAAGATATAGACGTCTATGAGTAAATCAAAGGGGCAATAAGAATTCATTAGGGGAGAACTTCTCTTGTCAAGGTAAAGGTATATCTCCATATTTTGGGTGTCACTTCAATGTTAAACAATATTCTCTCAATCAGACTCATAGCTTTCCTTGGCTTCTTACATTTTCCTAATTGACTCAGGGCATACCAGTGAGGTAAGGAACCTATAAGAAATCTGAGGTTTCACTGCATGTACGCAATAGGTTTCAACTTGTGTGCCTTAAATTGACTAGCTGGAGATGAAGCTTCACCAGGCCAGTCTATTGTCTGCACTTGCACTTCGTGCATTACCACAGAATACCATAGATTGGGTGGTGTAAACAACAGAACTTTGTATCTCATGATTCTGAAGTCTAGGAGACCAAGATCAGGGTGCTAGCATGGTTGTGTTTTGGCGACTGTCCTCATTCTGGCTTGTAGACAGCTGCCTACTCACTGTATCCTTAGGTAGCAGAGAGAGATCGTCTCTCTCATGTCTCTTCTTATAGGTGCGCAAATCCCATTCATGCGGGGTCTGTCTTCAAGGCCTAATTACAAGTCCCAAAGTCCCCACCTCCAAACACCATCATGCTGGGGATTTAGGCTTTAACATGTAATTGGGGGAAGGGCACACAAACATTTGGTTCTTAGCAGCATCCAAAATCAAGGTACCATAGATCAGGCTAGTCTTTGTCTTAATTACTAGTGTATACACCACTTTGAAATATCAAAGGTATTCAAAGACATTTAAAAATCCATCTATTACAGCAACTCCACAGAGTTCATCTTTACATCTTCCTTCACCCATTACGTGTTACCCAATTAATATTTGTTGAAAAAAGACTTACCAATTGCTAACTTGTCTTTTTTTTAAACATGGAATTCTGATCTAACCATGAATAAGGAAAAACAGTATGATGGTAGAGAAAAATGATGCTGAGTAATTAGACATTGCAATGACAATCATTTCTGCATTTCTTATAACAAAAGGAAGAGTTCCTATAAGAAATAAAGATGTCTAGTGCTACCCCACCATATGCTAAAAAATGAAGACACAAAACATATGCATACACATACATGCAATGTGCTAGAGACATCTGCTGATGGGTTCAACATATTCCCCATCTCATATCCAATTAAAGTTTGGACATTCCAAGGAGATACTACTCTGATAAAGTATAAAACACCCTAACACCATAGACCTTTTGACGTTTTTTGTTTGTTTGCTTAAAATAAAGCCAATCCTAGTTTTTGTCAGATTCTTGAGAATATTAAGGCAGAATCAATGTTTCCTTTGGCTCCAAATTCATCAGCATGCTAACACATACTATCACTTAACATAATAGCACTGTCATGAACAACTCTGAACAAACAATTGCTTTAGCTTACCACCACCCCCCTCATATATTTGCCATTACTTTGCAGTAGCATGTCACTATATCATTTGGAGACTGCTCTGCCTCAACAGGGAGCTAATGAAAATTAGGCACAATTGGAGGATCAAAATACACATACAGCCTATGACATATACATGAATATATGCATTTATTAGTGGGACAAAAGCAATATTTTTGTACCAATTGAAAAATACAGGGTAAAAAATTTTGACAACCTTTTCACTGCATATATTAACAAAAAAACAGATGGGCCTATTAGCTATCCATTGCTGCGTGACAAATTACTACAAACTTCGTGGCTTAAACACACATTTATTATCTATTATTTTTACTAATACTTCTTATTATTACTTGTAAGTTTTTACTGAGAATCTACTATGAGTCTAGACCATATTAGGAGCTAGTAAAGAATTAAATAGGCTGGGTGCAGTGGCTCACATCTGTAATCCCAGTAGTTGGGAAGCCAAAGCAGGTGGATCATTTGAGGTCAGGAGTTCAAGACATGCCTGGTCAACATAGTGAAACCCTGTCTCTACTAAAAATACAAAAATTAGCTGGGCAGTAGTGATACATGCCTGTAATCCCAGCCACTTGGGAGGCTAAGGCAAGAGAGTCACTTGAGCCTGGGAGGCAGAGGTTACCATGAGCCAAGATCACACCACTGCACTCCAGTCTGGGTGACAGAGTGAGATCCTGTCTCAAAACAAAACAAACAAAAAAAGGAATTAAATGGCAAGATGAGTTATAATAGTAAACATTTGTTTATGAGATATGGGCAAACGCATTTAGAAAGAGGAATCTGACACATAAATAAATAAGCAATCAAAGAGTATAGTAGACATTTATGGTCAGGACAAGATGGCATAGATTATTTCTCCATGCCAAGCACAACCATTAACTCCAGAAACATTGCAAGAGACAACCAAAGAAGAACTCTGACAGGTGATAAAAATGTGGGGCTAGCTGGTTTGGGACCTCAGGATCGGAGGAACAGCATAGCACCAGATGTATCATCTCTCTTTCATCAAAAAAAAAGAAGGCTACCCAGATCTGGTATTTGCCAACAGTCCCCAGCTTGGGGGTATGGGGAGGGAAGGCAGCCCAGGTGGTCACCTTCCTCCCTGGAATTAAATGGGGGTCCTCTGACAACATCTGGCAAACCCAATACAACCAGTGAGGGGATCATTTGGGAAGCCAGCCAGCCAGACATAAGCTGGTAGAGAAGCATAAACTTGAGGCATCTCTTTCTTGCCAAGAGATAGCAAGATGGTTGGGCAGAGCTGGCAAGAGAGACTGAGCTACAGTAAGCAGCCTGAACCAGAAAACCTATTCGTCCCAAATTATTGAATTATTAAATGACATTTCACTTGTTAAAACAAGTTGAGCATAGCTAAAAAAGTACTACGGAATCCAACATCACCAAAAGAGGTTTTGCCTCTTTTGAAGCATAAACTTTATAAGAGGAGACAGTGAAAGAAAAACATGTGTGTATGTGTGTGCACAGACACATAAATAAATATATATATATATGCACACACACAATCACAGCCTCTCATTGGATTCCAAAATAAAATGCTATTTAAGGGCCTGTGTAATACTCTGTATAAACTATAATTATATTATGAAAGAGAGAGAACAAATAATCTGTTTTTCTAGACAAAGCACCAGCATTGCAGAGAATCCAGAGAATTATATGTGCTTCTAAGCAAACAGTCATCAACTGTGGTTTATGCAAGTGACTTTTGAGAAATTTCTCAGAAACTTCTAGAATTTGGGTGCCTACATCAGCTGCTTGAGTCAACAAACATCTTACAATATATAGAGCTATTTTACTGAAGAAAGACATTTGGACAGCAATAGCCATTTCAAATAAGAAAAAATTAACAAAACTGTGAAAGAATTTTTCAGAAATACTGACTGTGAGATGGGTGGCCAGAACCAAATAAAAGGAAACAATAACTGGAAGAGGCCCACATTGAGAAGCCCTTTATACCTGCGGACCCAAGACACTTCTTTGCCTACAAACAATGGAGTAGGGGGTGCCTGTAAGAGAATACCACAAGTCCCTCTCAACTCAGAGGAACATCTGGCAGCTTGACCTGGGGAAACTCGGCCCTTGCAAGCAGTGAAAGCTAGGGCACATGAGAATTCCAGCGGCACCTAATAAGCCAAGCATGCCAAAACAACACCTCAAAGGTTCTGCCACTGAAATCAAAGCCCACAGAATTTGACCAATACTTGTGTGCTGAAAGTCAACAGGGCGACTGACTACGGAAACAGAAGGTTTAAGCAGGACCCCAAGTCTCCTGACATAACAGATGTAATGTCCAGAATACCATAAAAAATTATGCATCATACCAAGAACAAAGGAAATCAAAACTTGAATGAGAAAAAATAATCAACTAACACCAAGATGAATTAGGTGTTAAAAATCATCTGACAAGATATTAAAGGAAGTGTTGAAGAAATGTCTCAACAACCAATTACACACGGTCTCGATACAAATGGGAAAACAGGAAATCTCAGCAAAGAAACACTATAAAGCAGAACCAAATGGAAATTATAAAACAAACAAATAATATAACAAATATGAAAGACTATAAATGGGCCCAATTGCTGAATAGAGAAGACAAAGGACAGAGTCTTTGAACTTGAGGACTGAATAATATTATTCACCCAATCTTAAAAACACAAAAACAACAGACCAAAAAAAACAAAAAAACAAACAAAAAAAAAAACAGTGCCCCAGAGACCAGTAACAAAAGGGTGCTAATGAAAAATTCAACTTTTGTATCACTGAACTCCTAGGAGAGGAGAAATAGAGAGATGCTGAGAGTATTTAAATATATATTAACTAAAAACTTTGCAAATTTGATGAAAGATTCTAAACTACAGATCTATGAAGCTCCATGAATACCAAACAAGGTAAACCTGGAGAAAACCAGAACAAAACATGTAATAATTAAACATGTAAAAACTAAATACAAAGAAAAAAATATCTTAAAAGCAGCCAGAGAGAAATAATGCATTCCATATATGGAAAAGCAAATTCAAATAACAGATTTCTCATCTGCAACCATGAAGGCCAAAAGAAAGTAGCACATTTTTCAAGTGCTGAAAGAAAAAAAATCTATCAACCACGAATTCTCTAGCAGGTAAAAATATCCTTGAGGAAAGGGAAACAAAAACATTCTCAGATGAAGGAAAACGAAGACAGTGTGTTGTCTGCAAAGCTACCCTTAAAGATTTACTAGAAGAAGTTCTCCAAGCAAAAAGGAAAGAATAAAAGAAAATCTTGGAATTTGAGGAAGTGAAACCAAGTACCCATTTTTAATTTTTGTTTTCTTATCCTTTCTTGCTTACTTTGTGTTTAGCTTCTTAAGGAAAAAAAAAGGGGGGGAGGCTAGTCTGCTTTCTTTCCTTCCACCAGGCACTCCCTTGCACAATGTTTTTCTTATTTAATTATATGCTTGCTTAGAAGATCCAGGGACTGAACCTTGAAATAGTCCAGTAACCTACAGAATTCTCCCAGACTAGGAGATTCACCTGAAGGCTCCAGTTAATTTACAACCTGATTAGGCCAAGGATTGTTCCAGCCCATTCACCAGATGGGACAATAACTCAATATAAGTTATTAGAACAAGTCATCTAGAGGGGCACCTCCTCACCCTTCCTGCATCCCCATCATACCAGACTCCCATTTGTAAGCCCTTGCATTCTGTCCAAAATTGGAAATGGCTTCTTTAAGTCATGGAGTCTCAGCCATTTCCCCACTGCTAGCTCTGGAATAAGTCACTTTCTTTGCATCACACCTCATCCCTGTTATTTGCCTTTGTAAGTAGCAGGCAGCCGAACCTGCATTTGGTTATAATTTTTGCTGGCCCATATCGGGGAGCTGTGCATCCTGGTGGTTTAAGCCTGTTAGCCACGGAAGCACACCAGGGCTTCCCCATTCATGCTACTGGACTGGGCAAAGGCTCTCCCGTGAGCTGCTGGTGGCTAGCTGGCCCCACGGCAGCGGCTCTAGGGAACTTTCCTGAAGGTGCTGAGACATTCTTGTCTTGGGCAATGTCCCTTCTCTTCCTGCCATGGCACTGGCTGCCTTCTATGCTTTGCTGGTCCGAGGAAAGTGGCATCTGAGGAAGTCAATGGGCTTCAGAACTCAGAACATCAGCAGGACTGCACACAGCTTTCCTTTGTCTCTTTCGGGATGTCATCTGAGCTCTACTTCACTTAGAATTAGCTGATTGTGACATTGTTTGGGCTTGTACACCATTTGTATTTGTGGCACAACCTGAGCTTTGTTCCATTAGGACTCAGCTCCTTGTGGAGATATTAAAAATTGAGAGAGGCTCTGGGACTCTTTACCCAGCCACTTGAGTGAGGATCTGTTTAGGACAGATTGAGTGAGTAGGTGACATTTATGCTTGGGCCCTTATTTTTCCTTCTTTCTTTCTTCATTTTCTTATCTTGCCCGCTCAAATCTAGGGATCCAACTCTGGAGGGGAACAGTTTCCACCACACTTGTGAATGGGTAATCATGTGTAAAATCCTGAAGTACTTCTCATAACTGTGCCAGACTCTGTGGGGAAAAGAAGAGTGTGAACTCTTCTGAAGATTGCCTAAACAAGCTTGCCACCCATCTTACTGCACTCACTGTGGTCTATGTGAGTGGAAGGTTGAAAATATCTGAGATAAGTCTCTAACCCCAGTTCCAAGCTCTTTGCCCTTTTTGCCTGCCTGATTCACTGTCTCACTTGTTGCCCTTCAGTTATTTCTATCAAAATAGATAGACCTGGACTTGGAATAAGATTGAGGTATTAACAACACGTTTCATTTTCCATCTCCCCTCCCCTGCACAGGGACATTGCTTTCTGACCTCCCTAAGTGTACAGGCTGTATGGTAAGATTTGTATAGGTGTAAGCATGCCTCTTGGGATCACAAGCAACATTATTTTACACAGGTTGTGTGAAGTCAGACTGATCCATCCAACAACTAGGGGTCTAGTGTCAGGAGGCAGCTTGTGGAACAGAGGCAGGGCACCAAGCAATAAGGACAATAATCTTCACAGTTTTAACAAGGTCAATCAGAACAAGTGCAGAAACCAAGTCAGAATACGCCACAAGATTCCTATCCCCTTTCTCCCCAGAAGCCCCTTGGGGTGCATTCTGGCAAACTGAACGACTGACAGCTATGAGCCTATGACTAAGAGAAAGACGATTTATTACTGTAATACTGTCTGGACTCTATACCATGAAGATAATATATTTTGGCCTCTGAACAGAAGTACCCAGTATTGGACACTAATCCAGCTAGACTTATTTTGTCAAAGGACTGGGAAATGGGAAGAAATACCATAAGGCGAGGCTTTCATGTAATTGCATAAGCAGGATCCCAGTTGAATGGGGGCGTAGAAGGGGTGGGCACCAACTCTTGGCTGTGCAGAGAGATAGAAGAAAAATTCTTCCAGATAATAGTATCTAGGAAGAAAAAGATGAGGAAGATCTAGCCCTTTTAAGTGCCCTAAATCTGGCTGTTCTGGCAGAGACTGTGGCTGCAGCTTCAGCTCCGTCTGCGGCCACCCTACCCCTTGTAGATCTTGCCATAGCAGCAGCTCCAGCAACCCTCTTCCCAAGGCTGCAGCAACAGCCTGGCCTATGATCACAGTACCACCTCTCCCCCTGGCCACTGTCTCAACTGCTTTGTCCCCACCATGTGAGGAGCCAGACCTGGAAGGAGGAGTTGCTGCCCTTCCAGAGTATGATCAGAGAAGTGGAATCGTCTCCCTCTCCAGAACTCAGCCGGGCACTCGATTTGCACAGAGCAATACCATGACTAGAGCAGGGCAATTCCCACTTAGGCAAATATCCATGGGTGGCTTGGATAAAAATAGGCAGCCTGCCAGACATTATTGGGCTTACAACCCATTTTCAATGCCTAATTCACTATATCAGAAAAGTTACAACCCACCTTATAAAGATGATCCTCAGAAAATGACAGATCTCTTTGAATCTAGTTTTGTCACCCATCAACCCACTTAAGCAGATGTCTGAGCCTCTATAAACTGGCTCCTTACTGCAGATGAAAGGAGACTAGTAATGGAGAAGACAAATGAAGAACCTCAGGGTCTCCCTGAGACCAATCCAAACAATACTCCTGATTTTGCTGGAGTTGCTCCAGGCACAAACCCAAATTGAGATCCTAATCAAACGAGGGACATGGCCCACCTGGAATGTTACTGGTGGGAATCAGGGGATGAATGCCCAAACAAGAGTTTAAACAGAGTTCAGACCATCCTTCAAAAGATGAATGAGGATCCCTCTGAATTATTAGAATATATTTACCAGGTCTTCCATAGGTATGCTGATAAAAATCCAGATGACCCCAAGAATTCAAGACTACTGAACATATGTTTCATTTGGTAGAGTGCTCTCAATATAAAGAGAAAGTTAGAAAAACAGGGCACTGCAATGGCAATGGCCCCTTCCCAGTTAGTGGATGTTGCTTCCAAAGTACACAATGATGGGGAGGAAAAGAAACACAAGCCCACCACCACATCTGTGGCATGGGCAGGAAAGCCTCTGCATCTGAGAAACCTGGGGAAGACTCTGGGTAGCAACCAATGTGCCTAATATAGAAAGGAAGATCATTAGGAAGACAGCTGCCTAAATTAAAGGACCCAGAGAACCAGAGAAAAGCTGAATCCACCCAGGAAAGGAGACACAGGCAAGTAATGGGACAAGGTTGTGGCCCTGATGATGAAAAGATATGCCTGAGGGCTCCTCTTAAATCTCTCCAAGCCAATTAAAATTTCCCCACAGGAGCCCCAGGTACAATCTACAGTGGGGAATAAGCTAATCAATTTCCTGGTCAATACAGATGTCACTCATTCCGTTCTTAAAAACCAGAAGCAAAGGACCAAAATGACAGTACCTGTAACAGGAGTTGTGGGAATAAAAAACCTTTCTCACAACCTCTAGAGTGCAAACTGGAAGGTCTGGAACTAAGAACAACTTTCTCTATATGTCAGAATGCCCAATCCCCCTGCTGGGATGGGACCTGCTAAAAATTAAATGCTCAAGTAACTTTCTGCCTGAGAAGAAGCAATTACACTCAGAGGTCCTGCTGGAACAGATGCTGCAGCGACAAATACTGCTCACTCATCCTGAGAAGAAGGAAGACAAAGCCTTTCCTTTGGAAATCTGCAAAAGAGTGAGTCATTGCATTTGGGTAGACAGAACCTTAGAGACCAAAACAACCTTCCAATATTGTTGAATGGTGTTGCCTCAAGGGTTCAAAGTTGGCCCATTATCTTTGAGGAAATACTGGCAAAGAACTTGAGAAGGTTACAACTAGATAAAGGAGTTCTGCTACAATATGTAGATGACTTACAATAGCAAGCCTTGATTATGAAAAATGAAGGTTCAAAATGATTCTAGTCCTAAATCACCTGGCCCAAGGTGGATATATATACATATAATGTATCCCTGCAGAAGGCCCAAATCTGCAAACAAAAAGTAACCTATTTCAGCTTTAGGTTGAAGCAGGGCAAAAGGAGCCTAATGACTGACAGAAAGTGGACCGTCAAATCTCCAGAGAATAGAAGGTAATTGCAAGGACTCAGAAATGGCTGGCTTCTGCCAGATTTTGATTCCTAGTTTTGGGTTAATGGCTAAAGTACTTTATGAAGCTTTACAGGAACTACACTCAGAGCTTCTGTCCTGGACAAATGAATGTCAACAGGCATTTGATGCCATCAAAGAAAAACGGATAACAGCCTGAGTGTTGGGAATGCTGGACCCCTAGGAGCCATGCAAACTCTATGTTCATGAGAAACAAGGCATAGATCTGGGTGGGCTTCTCCAAATGCTTGGAGACACCCTGCAACTCATAGCCTGTTTCTCCAAACAGTTGGACCAAACACCCAAGGAATGGCCCCATGCCTTTAGGCAGTGGCAGCCACCTATGAAGTCCTACAGGAAGCATAAAAATTTAACCTAGGACAAGCGGTCACTGTGTTCATTCCTCATCAGTACTGACTTTGCTAGAACAAAAGGAGGCTACACTGCAGGGTCAATGGGCAAATACTAGACCATCCTCTCCGATGATGCAAACATTACCTTACAAACCACTATCACTTCAAACTTTGTTACACTCCTTCCAGCCACGGAAACCAACCCGGGGTGACAGCATGACTGTTTGGAAATCCTTGGTGCAGTCCATTCCAGGAGGTTGGACCTGTCGGATCAGCCAATGAGTGCTCCAGATTGGAAGCTATACACTGATAGTAGTTTCAGGGAAGGTAGAAAACACAGAACTGGGTATGCTGTGGTGACTACTGACAGGGTAACAGAAACTCATGCCCTCACAGTACTGCTGTACAGAGAGCTGAGCTACCTTCCCTAACCAGGGACCTAGAGCTGTCCCAGGGAAAGTGGGTAAACATTTACACTGACTCCAAATATGCCTTCATGGTAGTGCATGATCACAGAGTCATCTGGAAAGAGCAAGACCTCCTAACATCAGGAAAAGAGGACATTAAACACCCAATGGGAACTTTAGCCCTGTTAGGAGCAGTTGCTGCGCCTATGCAGGCTTCCATCATGCACTGTCCTGGACACCAGAAAGACGACTCTCAAAAAGCCAAAGGAAATCAAACGGCTCGTAAGGCTGCAAAGTGGTCTGCTTTGGAAGCACAGATGTCAGGGGCCTTGATATCCATTTGGATTTGTCAGATTTCAAACTCCATTACACCAAGCTAGATGAAAAGCACCTCTGGGTCTGGGGCTTTGACAAAACAGACCCAGATTAACTCTGGAAAACTGATGCTTATGGAATAATTTTCCTCCCTGAGGTCTTGGTTTATCCAATTTTAAAACATCTACACAAGGGAACACATTATGGGACAGATACTCTTGCCAACCTAATATGAGCCTACCTCAGGGGCCCACACCTCCGGAAAACTATTCAGAAGATAATCCAAGGATGTGTTTTACGCACGAAGAGTAATCCCAAACTAACTGTTCTACTATCCCACCCCACTAGGGGTGTGCAATACAAAGGCTATGCTATTTTGAGGACAAACAGGTTGACCTTACTCAAATCTCACCCAAATGCCCAAGGCCATTAAGAATTACAGATTTCTTTTGCTTTCTGTGGACACCTGTTGGGGATACCCTGCTAAATCTGAGAGAGCTACAGAGGTAGCCAAAGTATTACTGAAGGAAGTAATTCCCAGTTTTGGACTCTCATTCACTATACAAAATGACAACAGCTCTTCCTTTATTTCAGAAGTTATCCAGAAAGTAAGTCAAGCATTACAGATTTAATAAAAATTGCATTTGTCATGGAGACCACAATCGATGGGAGAAAGAGAGAAGATGAACTACACCTTAAAGGATACAATGACTAAGCTCTGCCAAGAAAGCAATCTGAGTTGGGATAAGGTTTTTCCTATTGCCTTGCTCCAAGTCAGAGTAGCACCCTGAAGTGGGCTTGTATTGAACCTCTTTAAAATTACATATGGGAGACCCTTCCAGACCCCTTTGTCAGGGATCCCACTTTTGAATTTCTTCAGTGAGTCCAGAGTTAAATAATACATGAACAATTAGAACAGACATTACTAACTATGCAGCAGCTTGCTCTTTCCAGGTCTGCCTACTCCACAGATGAGCTTCTTCACCTGTTCCATCCACAGGACAAGGTGCCAATTAAGTCCTGGAAAAATCAAGGGCCAAATCAACAACTGGATGAAAAATGGACAGGACCCCATGATGGGCTACTGACCACTCATTCATCAGTCAACCTGTCCCAAGTGAAACCATGGGTCCATCACTCTCAGATAATGATGGCTCCACCCTAACTTGACCCCACAGAGGAGCCAGCTTGGACATGTGAGCTCAAAGAAGAGTTAAAACTACTACTTAAGAAAAACTATAAATAAGTAAAGCCCTATTTTTAATTTCCTGAAGAATGAATAGAATGAAACCCTTGCAGGTTGGGAAACATAAGGAGATACTGTCTTTGTAAAATGATAATATTAATAAACAATTAGCCAAGTGTAGCAGTGCATATCTGTGATCCCAGATACTCAGAAGGCTGAGGTAGGGGGATCACTTGAGTCCAGGTGGTTGAAGCTGCAGTGAGCCATGATTGAACCACTGCACTTTAGCCTGGGTAACAATGTGAGACCTTGTTTCAACAAACAAGCAAACAAACACTTGTTTCTCTGCCCTGCTGGGTATCTCCTATACAGAAAAATGACTGGCCTTCATAGAAGACCTAAGGCAGTGGATCAGGGCCATAGATGTCAGGTGTAACCAGAAAAGATACAACCCAATGGCCCATAAATAAGATTCTCAATGACTCTGGACTTGGGAAACCTTTCTTGGTAAATCTAACACAAGAAAAGGTAATCAACTGGCCCCTCCTCTACTAGATGCAAAAATGATGGCCCAAGGAGTAAGGTCCCAGAAATCTCACGATAAAAACAGGTTTCCTCAAATCTAGGACAGCTTTATATGGATGACAAATCAGCAGGACACTTAAGTCAGATAGCCCCTCAAATCATGGCCAGATACTCGAGTCATGGGCTGGATACCCTCAGAACAGTGTTGACATATCATAGTTCTACAGGAAAAGGGGATATTTGCAAGTGACTGATCCCAGCGATCCAGCCTGAACTGGTATGGTCCTAATGGGACTCAGTGGTTATGTGGTATAAACCTCTCACCCTGGCTACCATAAGGATGGCTAGGATACTGTACACTGGCCTCTCCTGGACTCAAAAGCACTGAGCAAAGACTATAGAATAACCCGCTAATCTTCCTCACATGGTTAAACGATGAACCAGGTCCATTTTTCACTGAAACAATCATCTAGATTCTATCCTCCTGCATCCCTGGGTCTGGAGGATATCGTCTGGCATGTGGAAGCCCTTGCTAATTACACCCAAAGGGCTCTAAATGACAGGGTACAGCTCTGATAAATGTCAAAATGTACCATATGGGTAAAGCTGTTTCACAAAATCAAAAGGCACTTGATATTCTAATGGCTGTTCAAGGGGGCACCTGTGCCCACATTAAAACCAAATGTTATATAACACATCCTAGGCAACTTGGGAAATATCTCATTAGCCCTCAAAGATATATATAAACAAATTAATACCATGTCTGAGCCTACATTGTCATTAGATCAGTGATTTGCATTCTGATTCAGGTCAGGACTACCCTGATGGAAAAAGTTACTTGTGACCTGGATGATAATTGAAGAAACAGGTATACTTCTTTGCTGTGGATCCTACTACTGTTATATATTCTGCATGGGAATGCAAGACAGACTTTCCCAGAGGCTTGCAAACCCTTGTACTATAATGCTCCAACAGGTTTCATCCATGATCCCAGGTACTTGAAAATATTTTCAATTCCAAGTAAATCAGTTCCATTTCAATGTCCTCTAATTATACCCCCATTTGGCAGGAAGTAGCCAGAATGCATATGTTATCCACTATCCATAGGAATGGAATGGAATTAGCTGTCAGCACAGAGTTTTAACCAAGTACCTTATTTTTAAATATTTTTTCTTTTCCTTCCATGTTTATTTTATGTTTTGCTTCTTAACAGCAAAATGGTAACCTTTGCTTATTTTCCTTCCACCAGGTACCCCTTGCACTGTTTCCCTTATCTAATTGAATGCCTAATTAGAAATTCCAGGGATTAAATCTTGAGACAATCCAGGCACCTATGAAATTCTTCTGCACTAGGCAGTTATCTAAAGGCTGCAACTTACGATGATGTGCCTGCAACCTGACTGGGTCTGGTATGATGCTAGCCCATTCACCAGATGGGACAATAACTCAAGCCATCAGAACAAGTCATGTTCTCACCACTCCTGAGTGCCCTTAAGAACCAATTTCCTGCAAGATGGCCAAATAGAAGCAGCTCTGGTCCATAGTTCCCAGTGAGAGCGAGCCAGAAGGCAAGTGATCTCCACATTTCCAACCCAGGTACCAGGTTCATCTCGCTGGGACTGGTTAGACAGTGGGTGTAGCCAAAGGAGGGCAAACTGAAGCAGGGTGAAGTGTCGCCTCACCTGGGAAGCACAAGGGGCCGGAGAACTCCCTCTCCTAGACAAGGGAAGCCATTACGGACTTTTCTGGACACTCTGGCACTCGGCTCAGGTACTACATTTTTCCCATGGTCTTCACAACCCACAGACCAGGAGATACCCTCCAGTGCTTACAACACCAGTGCCCCAGGTTTGCAGCACAAAACCAGGCAGCTGTTTTAGCTGCAACAGTGTTTTGTTGTTCTTGTTTATTTTCTCATACCCCAGTTGCACCTGGAATGCCAGTGAGACAGATTCACTCATTCCCCTGAAAAAATGGGGCTGAAGCCAGGGAGCTAAGTGATTTGGCTCAGCAGGTCCCAACCCCAGGAAGACCAGCAAGATAAGATCCACTGGCTTGAAATTCTTGCAGCCAGCACAGCAGTCTGAGCTTGACCAGGAATGGCTGAGCTCAATGTGGGGAGGGGTATCTGCCATTACTGAGGCTCAGGTAGGTGGTTCTAACCTTGCCTATATAAACAAAAACACTGGAAAGTTTACACAGCAACTGGGCAGAGCCCATGGCAGCTCAGCAAGGCCTCTGCAGGTAGACTCCCTTCTTGCTGGGCAGGGTATCTCTGAAAAAAGGCAGCAGCCCATCAGGGATTTATAAATAAAGCCCCCTCCTTCCTGGGACAGAGCACCTGGGAAAAGGGGCAGTTGTGGATTCTGCTTCAGTAGACTTAAATGTCCCTGTCCAGCAGCTCTGAAGGGAGCAACGGATCTCCCAGCACAGCACATGAGTTCTAATAAGGGACAGACTGCCTCCTCAAGTGACTCCCTGACCCACATTTATCCTGACTAAGAGACACCTCATACAGGAGAGCTCTGGCTGACATCTGGCAGGTACCCTTCTAGGACAAAGCTACTAGAGAAAGGAACAGGCAACAATATTTGCTGTTCTGCAGCCCCCGTGGGTGACTCCCATGCAAGCAGGGTCTGGAGTGGACCTCCAAGAGACCTGCAGCACAGGGGCCTGTCTGTTAGAAGGAAAACTAA